>JAGKTI010023164.1:0-14932 GCA_018397915.1 Birgus latro
ACACACACACACACACACACACACACACACACACACACACACTACAGGCGAAATGGCCAAGAAATGAACTAATAAACATTACATCATTCAAGTGGAGGATTTATGATTACCTGCTTTACCGATGACTCCTTCAGGACGATTTTTTATGGAAGGAAGAAAGAACCAAAGGCCAGGGGCCTGTAGATTGTTCCCTTCAAGAAAAAACAAAAACAAGATATCAGAGAACCAAATTCAACATTTACTTATTTGAAGATGCCTAGACACACTGCATTTGAAAGACTGGATATCATAGACTGTAAGAAATACAGACAAGGGGGAAACAGTTCCAGAGTTGACCTGTGAATGGATGAATTATTAAAAATATCTAGGCGCCGCAACTGCTAGGTCATATAGCGCCGAAAATACATAAATACATATATCTACATATGCATACACATATACACACACAGCATTATCGCAGGACACAGTATTGAATATAAAATTATGAAAATCTGACCAAAATTTCAGTAGACTATAAGAGGTGTAGGAGGCCCGCCTCCCTCAAGAAATGAAGCACGGAGGACAGACAGTAAGCGCCACCCGCCCTCCTATGGCTATGAGGGAACCTCCGACGCAGGTCCCCTAGACTCGGACACTCGACCAGCAAGTTCCGAGTACTAAGGGGGACCAGGCAGTCATCACAATATGACTGGTTCCCACCACACATCAGGAACCCATTAGTTAACCGGGAGTGTCCAATGTGCAGTCTGGTCACAGCAGTATCCAGCCATCTATGCATGGAGGGGAGCACCCTATTGATAACCACCCTTTCGGTAACTTCCCATAGTTTATTGTCACAAACAGCATCCCACCTTGCCTGCCAACAAGCAGGTAAAGGTCAAACAAAAACAGAAGAGATTCATCTGGCAAGTGGCGAATAATGGCATGTGGTATGTCACCAAGACCAGGACCAGAATCATGACACAGTCCGAGAGCAGCTCGTAATTCACGGAGAGTAAAGCATGTGTTATAGGTTTCTTCACCCTTAGAATAAAACGAAAGACTGATCCTCTCCTGTTGCTGCCGGTAAGAACTGAACGTCTGAGAAGGATCCTTACTGGAGACATTGTAAAAGTGTTTCGCAAGAGCAGATGTCACATCCAAAGTGTTAGACACAGAAGCACAGCGAACAATCAGCACCGGAGATTTGATTTGATTTGATTAATTTATTACACCCGAAGGCGACAAACCTATTACAGTGCCATGTGGGCATATGTGACGTGAGTACAAGGGAACTCGTGCCACGCAGGACATGCTGTCTAGCTAAAACAAATTAACACCCACCAAAGTGTGGATGACACATGAGAATAACATCTAGATTATCATCATCCAATAAATGTTTACAAGTGTCCACTAATGTGAGTCCGTGTGGTATTAAATCAGAGACAAGTGGACATTGCAGGCAATAGTGGTCAAGGGTGTTGGCATTGGGTGTGTCACACAGCTTACAGGAGGAGAAACGAGGTGCGTTTTCCACCCCAGCCACTTGCCACACAGGTCGGTACCCCAGTCTGAGGTGGGCACACACCACGTTATGTCGACGGACCATAAGACCACTACGACGATATCTATGGGGCCGATGTAGAAAGTGGTCATAATGTTGGATAGACACACTGTGAGTCCTCTCAGCATTTCTACGGTGGAGAATAGGGGAGCGGGCTGCTCTGCGTATTATCTGCTTGTAGCAAATGGGGAAGACATTAGTAGCATCCACAGCAGGCAGATCCAGTCCACAGGCAGTCCTTGCAATGAGGTCAGCGGTGTTGTTAGCTGCAAGACCAATATGAGAAGGAATCCACAGAAAGTGCACCACCAGCGAACGATCGCGGGCAGTGGCCAACAGACGGAGTATCTGCATAACTATGTGCTGATATGCAGGCCTGGGAGAGGAGAGGGCATGGAGGGCCGACTGTGAGTCACAGATGATCAAGCCACTGTTGTTCGTCTGTACTAATAAAGTAACTGCATCGCGGAGTCCATGTAGTTCGCAATATGTAGAGCTCGATGAGGTTGGCAGTCGACGGCCCAACCAGCCCCCTTGAGGTGGATCCAGACTTGGGGAAAACACTGCACAACCAGCACTTCCATCCTCCTGCAGGGAGCCATCAGTGTAGATATGGTGGGCCGAAGGGAGGGAAGATGACAGCCTGGCGATAGTCTCCAAAGCTAGCTGTTTCTGAAGCGAGGCAGGTCAGTCTTGGAGACCGGAGCGTATGAGACAGCAGGAACAGGGGTCTGCCAAGGTGGAATGCCACAGTCCACCTCCTCCGTAAGCACTGGTATGTTGATGTTTAGCTGTCGGACATATGAGCAAACAGCATTAACTAGAGTGCGGCCACCACTGCAAAGCAAAGGTCTTGGTGCAGTGGGATCAAGGGAGGTCCGAATGATGTGAGAGTAGTGGGGGAAAAGGTGAGGATAATGCAGGCACTTAATGCTGAAATATGTCACCGTGGAGTATATTTTCTCAACAAGTGGTGGTAGGTTGAGTTCAAGTTGCATGTTGACAATTCTGGTTGAGCCAGGGCAGCCCCAGATAAGTCTCATTACTGCGTTTTGGAACTTCTCAAGAGGTTGTAAGGCTGTTCTGGAAAGTTGACAAAGAGCAGGGGAGAGATAATCAACAATTGATCGAATGAACGCTATGTATATGGATCGTGCTACAGGAATAGACACCCCGGCAGCATAATTAGTAAGCCACTTGAGAGGTTTTAGGTGCTGCTGTAGCCGGGTTAGCAGACCCTGAACAATCGGATGCACACGTTGTCTTGCAGGAATGGAGGGAGAAATCCGTACCGGTGCCCCAAGATAAAGGTACTGCGTGCATAGGAGAATAACACAATCCCCGACAGAGAATACAGGTAGTGTTCTTGCTGGACGGGAAGTGAAGATTCTACTCTCTTCTGGTGAGATAATGAGTCCACATTTGGAAGCCGCCTCGTGAAACCAGTGAAGGAAACGTTGCAGATCTGCTGAGGAATTTGAGTGAATGCAGATGTCATCAGCATAGCAAGTAATTGTGATTCCAGGGAAGTCAGGAAGGAGGGTGAGTAAACGATGAATAAGGATATTAAACAAAAAAGGACTAAGGACACCACCTTGCGGAGTACCAAGCTCAAAATCCTCAGCAGAGCTGCATGCGCCCCTAAAAAGAACACAAGAGGATCTGTTGGTTAGGTAACCACGTATCCATCGCAGCAGGTTTCCCTTGACTCCAAAATCCACCAGCTGGTCGAGGATGATGTCTCTGTTGGCGACATCAAAGGCACTCTGTAAATCAATGAAGGCCACTACACTGGTGGGGGACAGGAGGGTGTATAGCTCCATGAGGCAGTGATGTGTCCCTCGCTGTGGTAAAAAAACGTACAATCGGGGCGAGAGCTTGTCCTGCAGCCTAAACAAGAGTCTTGTGAGGAGGATGCATTTACTTTACTGAAGCAGGAGGTGAGAGAAATAGGTCGGAATTTATCAGTACCAGGTTTAGGAATAGGCACGATTGTACTGTGGGTCCAGGCTTGTGGCACATATCCCAGACGGACGCAAAGGTTGAAAAGCTGGAGAAGGGGATTGCCAGGAACTTTCAGGAGGACACGGAGGACAGAAAAAGTGATCCCATCATCACCTGGAGCCGTTACCCTACCCCTGGCGAGGGCCCGTCGCAATTCATCATCAGTTATAGCCACACCATCCTCATCGTCTGTCCTCAGTAAAGTGGTGGTGAAACGGAGTGCACGAACGTTTTTCTTGGTGTGCAGGAAGGGTGCAAGTCCGCGACTGTGCAGACCAGGCGTCTACAAGATCCTGTGCGTACTGTGCTGGACTGTGGTGGAGGACACTAGGGGGCTTCTTCTTAACAACCTTGTTGATAAGGCGCCACATGGAACCAACAGTTGTTTGATGGTTGATGCCATCTGTAAGTTTCTGCCAAGATTCAGTATAAACACAGTGCTGGAGAGCAACTAGATCATCCCTCGACAATCGATACCGATGGAGACTCGGGGGAAGGTCGTCTTTGAAAGGCAAGTCCGTCTTCCACTGCCTTCCTCTCTGCCTGAGTGATACGATTATCCAGTGTCCAGGTGTAGGCATCATGATGGCGTGTAATGTGTGGCCTGCTGACATAATGGGTGTAGAAGTCATGCGTGGAGCTGACAAGTGATGAATACAACTTTTCAGGACATTGAAGGTTGAACGTGGGAAGAAGATTGGTTACATAGGAGACATATGTAGGGCAGTACTTGGGTGGGATTGCAATGCGAGTACGCCTGTGTACAGGAGAAGGCGTAGCAGGGAGGGAATAATGAAGGCTGAGAGCAATATGATCAGAGAAGAGAGCAGGGATTGATGAACACCTGACTTGGGATGTCACGAGGCCGGATGTAAGGATGTGATCTAGTGTGCCTCCTCGAGAGTGTGTGGCCCCACCGATGTCCCAGCGGGTGAGCTGATTATGACGAATATACTCAAGAAGTTTAGTCTCATTACGGTTAACAGTGGCAGAAAGGTCCCCCAAAGCAGGGTGTCGGGCATTATAATCCCCCATGTATATCATGCCACGGATGGTGGGAGCTGGAAGAGCAGCTGTATGCAACCTGCCTGGCACAGAATACACATTGCATACCCGAACTGTGCCGCTTCCTATGGTGACCCCAAGAAGCTGGAAGGTTGTCTCGTCGTTTATAGAGCTTTGGAGGAAACGGTGCTGGATAGAGAAGTGAACATACGTGACAAGTCCATTCCTGACTCGATGGACATAAGAAATATAACCACTGAGAGTGGGTGCCTCTATCTCGAGATGCGCACGACCAGCAAAGGATTCCTGAATGAAAATTATATCTGGGTGGCGACTGTATACATATCCTTTGAGCGCAGTAAGTTTAGACCGGTTCGTAACACCACAGGCATTCCAAGAGATGACATGCAGTTGTGCCGTGTTACTGAACTTTGCCATTACGTATGCGGAGGCCAAATGAGGGAGTGGTGGTGGCATAAGTGCTATGCGGTGTGCCACGAGGGGAAGACTCCCTGGGGGGAGCAGTCAGTCGTCCAATGGAAGTGACAATGGAGTCCAGCTTTTCCGTAAGGGTGGTGACAGTCGTAATGATGACTTGCTGTGATTCAACCAGTGAATTTAATGTTGTCTCAAGTGTGGCTTGCTTGCTAACCGTCATCAATGCGGGCTTCTATTGCATTGAAACGTGTCATGAATGAGGTAATCCGAGTCCTGAGAGTGGCAACAGCATCACGAAGTTCGGTGACTGCAGCTGAATCATCCAAACCGATAGTGGAGGCAGGGGGAGCAGCAGAGCGGAGTGGTGGTGGTGGTGGTGATGCTAGTGGAGCCCCATCCTTGACAACGGGGGCAGAGGTAGCCTGACGTCTAGTGCAGCCGTGCCACACGTTAACTCCTTCTTGATGACATCGGGGACATTTCCAGTGCAAGGTATCTGGAGGTGGTGAGTTGGGTTGCATCGAGGTTGTATCAGAAGCAGGTGGAGGGGGTCGGTGAGGAAACGTCTGAAAGTCGTGTAGGCCAGAGCACCATGCGCACTTTTCTGGTGCAGAACAGTACCGGGAGATGTGACCAATGCCCCAGCATCAAAAGCACCACGGTTGCTCGTCCTTCATCTTGCGAAACTCATAAGGTGGGAGGCAGGGAAGGAAGCTGAAGGTGATAGTTGGTGGTGGTGGGTGAGGAAGGCTCTAGGTAACTACCAGCTGGTTGATAGGAGTGCCATTCTGGTAGAAACGTCAGGCTGAGTAGATACCTGGCAGCTCCTTGGCCAAGTTGGGATCAGTACAGACAGGATAACGTGTAAGGAGGTAAACAGGAAACTTGCATGGCCTCTGAGGTGAGTCTTGAATTTCCAAAGGAAGGGCTATGAACTCTCCTTTAGTTACGCTATCTATGATGTCCTTGCGACGTCTGGAGATGTAAACAAAACGGGAAGTGATTGCAGACATCTTAACCTCTGCTTGGGTGCGGTCAAGGTGAAAAGCACGGTTTACCTCGGACAACCATCGAAGTTTGATGTCCAAAGTTGGGCTGTCTTTGAATAAAAGCTTGATGTAGTCAGCCCTGGGAGCGTATGCTGGAGGAGTAGAGGCAGGAAGCATTGGTGAAACTTGGGGGGAATGAACAAGCTGCAGGGGACAAGGAGTGTTTGATCCAAGGCCAGTTTCTCCCTGCAGAGGACGAAAAGTCTCTTGCTGCTTGGAGGATTTGGCAGCAGGGGATGAAGGCTCACTGTTGCTATCCGAGGTGTTATGTACAGGACGCTTGGCAGAGGAAGATGCCTGGCTGACTGGGTGAGATGCGGCAGGTACAGATAGTGCTGGTTCAGTAGCTACTTCCCCAGCTAACAAGACATTTGCTGCTGCTTTGTGGTAGCTGTGGCCAATCACTCTGAGGCATCTCATCCTCGTCACTCAGCGCCAGATCAGCTTCAATGTCCTCTAAAGTGGCAGGGCCAGAGTACTCCATGCTGATGCACAGCTAGGCAGGTAGCAAGGTGAGTGTGGCGTCAGCTTCACAAGCACGACAGTATAGACCAATGGTAGCAGGGGAAGTCCATGACGTCACACAGGTCGTACTGCGCATGCGCAGAAACGAGAAAACCCGACCAGGGGGGCCCTGGCTGCCGCACTGAATTTTCCCCCCAAACTACAGGCTAAGTCCAAACACCCAAAAAACACAACCACTGGTGAAATGAGCACTGGACCTTTATGTTGCTCCCTACAAACACAGATAGAAGCAACTGAAGTTCCTCCCAGTTAGCTCTAACACCATGACAGTTCCACTGTAAAGCAATATTTATTGGACCAGGCATGGTTGGCTACCGAGAAACTTTAGGAAGAGGTACACTGGATCTGCCCAGACGAGGAACAGATAATGGAGGCCGTACAGGGTGTTTAGAAAGACGGATTTGTTTATCATCGGTTACTGGGTTGGCTGTAGTAGCTGGAGAAACAAAATTTGGTGCTGTAACAATGTCAAGGGTAGTGGCAGAGGATGCACAAACTCTTACACCAGCCACCACCACCACGTCCACTGGAGAAGAAGTCCGAGAAGGAGCAGTGTTAGGCTGCCTCCGACTGGCGTCCTTGGCAGAGAGTTTGCTTGGGGATCCTCCACCAAAACCGACTCTGATGGAAGTGAAGCTTGGACCCTGTTGGAAGGACAGAAGTCAAGAGTGAGAGCAGTGGAAATGAGTTATTTGAGAGGAGCGTGTGGAGTCACATGAAGAGACAGACTTACAAATGAGGAAGTGAAGGAACGTTGTGGTGTGGTTGTAGACGTGATGGGAAGCGTTAGGAGAAACACGTTAAGGTGGTTTGGGCATGTGGAGAGGATGGAGAGTGAAAGACTGACGAGGAGAGTGTATGTGAGTGAGGTGGAGGGGGCGAGAGGGAGGGGGAGGCCGAGGATGAGATGGAGGGATGGAGTGGAGAGGTATATGAGAGAGGGGGGTGTGAGTTGGAAGCCTGGTAGTGAAATGGAGGGGGACCGAGTGACATGGAGGCGATTTGTTTGTGTCCACCCCGTGCGGGATTGAGGCATCTGGCAATAGATAGATATATAGAAGTATGATTATATAGGCTTTTGTACACAACAGTACTTATCTCCTAATTCTACTGACTATCAAAAATTCTTTGACTATCTTACTTCTATGATGGAACACATTCTATTCATTTCTCCTTTCTCTGAAATCTCCATTCTAGGAGATTTCAATGTTCACCACCACCTTTGGCTCTCCTCTCCTTTAACTGATCCACCTGGTGAACAAGCCTACATCTTTTCTATCCTTAATGACCTAGAGCAGCTTGTACAGCACCCTACCCGTATCACAGACCGCCTTGGAGAGAGTTCCAACATACTTGACCTTTTCCTAACAACTAATCCTTCTGCTTACACTGTTCATCTTTTCTCTCCGTTGGGCTCCTCCGATCACAATCTTATTACCTTAACATGTCCAATCGCTCCAGTACGGCCTGTGGACCCTCCAAAGAAACGCCGCCTGTGGCACTTTGGAGCTGCAGATTGGGAGGCCCTCAGGCAGTACTTCTTTGATTTTCCATGGAATGATTATTGCTTCCATGGCCGGGAGCCATCTGAGTGTGCCTTGCGCGTTACGGAGGTTATTCTCTCAGGCATGGAAGCATACATTCCTTTTTCATATCCTCTGACTAATGCAAGAAAGCCTTGGTTTAATCACGCTTGTTCTAATGCTGTCCGCAACAAGGAGAGGGCCTATAAGAGGTACCAGAGCCAACCCACCCCTGAATCACACCTTTTATATATTTCTGCCCGGAATCGTGCTAAGTCTGTTCTTCGCTCTGCTAAAAACAATTTCATCCGTGCTAAATGTTGTCAACTCTCCAACTCGAATTCTTCTCGCTCCTTCTGGCACCTTGCCAAAAACCTTTTTAACAACTTTACCTCATCATCCTTCCCTCCTCTTTTCTACTCTGATGGCTCTGTAGCTATTTCTTCTACTGATAAAGCAGATCTCTTTGCTCAGACTTTCTCCTCCAATTCCACCTTAGACGATTCCGGTGCTATTCCTCCATCACTTCCCCCCTCTGACTTCCTATTGTCTGACATTAAAATTTCTTCAGCTGATGTGTTCTCTGCCATTACTGGCCTCAATACTAAAAAGGCATACGGTCCTGATGGAGTCCCTCCTATTGTCCTCAAAAACTTTGCTTCTGTGCTTACTCCCTGCCTAGGTAAACTCTTTCGCCTTTGTCTCTCAACTTGTACCTTTCCTTCTTGCTGGAAGTTTGCTCTCATTTAGCCAGTCCCAAAGAAGGGTGACCATTCCCAACCCTCTAACTATCGTCCAATTGCTTTAACATCCTGCATATCAAAAGTTTTTGAGTCAATTCTTAACAGAAAAATTTTAAAGCACCTTTCCTGTCACAACCTTCTTTCTGATCGTCAGTATGGGTTCCGTCAGGGACACTCCACTGGCGATCTTCTCACCTACCTTTCAGACTCTTGGTCATCCTCCTTTCGGGACTTTGGAGAAAGCTTTGTCATTGCACTTGACATCTCAAAGGCTTTCGATTGAGTCTGACATAAATCTTTAATTTCCTAACTGCCCTCCTATGGTTTCTGTCCTTCTATCTGTGCCTTCATCTATAACTTCCTTTCTGGTTGTTCTATAGCCGCTGTTGTAGACGGCCATCGTTCCTCTCCTAGACCTATCAACAGTGGTGTTCCTCAGGGTTCTGTCCTATCACCTACTCTCTTCCTTTTATTCATCAATGACCTTCTAAGCTGTACATCTAACCCTATCCACTCATATGCTGATGATTCCACCTTTCACCTTTCCATTCGGTTCCCGGAACGTCCATCTCAGCAGTTACTTCAACAAAAAAAGGGATGAGGCTATGGCACACCTAATGTCTGATTTGGCTCGTATCTCTGATTGGGGTAAAAATAATCTTGTTATTTTCAATGCATCAAAAACTCAGTTCTTACATATATCAACCCAACAAAATCTTCCTCAGGATTACCCACTAATGTTTAATAATGGACAGTTATGTCCTGCATCATCCTTGAACATGCTTGGGGTTTCATTCTCTCGGGATTTGTCTTGGAAAGAACATATTACATTTCTTGTGAAATCTGCTTCCAAGAGATTAGGTGTGCTAAGCCAGTTCCGTACTTTCTTTACCCCTGCACAGTTGTTGACCTTGTACACGGGTTTTATTCGCCTGTGTATGGAGTACAACTCTCATGTGTGGGGAGGCTCCCCACATGCAGCTCCTCTCAATACGGTGGAGTCAAAGGCTTTTCGTCTCATTAACTCTCCTCCTCTTACTGATTCCTTTCAACCATTGTCTCTTCGCCGCACTGTTGCATCTTTATCTCTCTTCTATCGCTACTTCAATGGTCACTGTTCCTCTGAACTGTCTGCTTGCATCCCTCCACCCCTACGACGGGCACATAGTACCCGTCTAGCAACAAACTCTCATCCCTTTTCTGTCCAACTCTCTAATGCAAGAGTTAACCGTTACTCCCAGTCTTTTATTTATGCAACTGGTCAACTCTGGAACTGTCTTCCTCTGTCTGTATTTCCTACTTCCTATGATCTCCAGTCTTTCAAACGCAGTGTGTCCAGGCATCTTGAATTGTACGGATCTTGAATTTGGCTCTCTTTTGTACTGTTTTTGCTTTTTCTTGGAAGGAACAGTATGCAGGCCCGTGGCCTTTGGTTTCTTCTTCCATGCATAAAAAAAAAAAAAAAACTGGACGTCAATGTTATACCACAACACACTTATTAATTACCACCTTCGTCACTAGGTGGCGCTCGCGAGGAAGGCCGTGACTTTGGTATTACACGCTAGGTAATTTAATTTTACTCTTTCAGGTTAATCACTACAACTGAACTACATATTTAAGATGGGCACATCGTCTGGCGTTCTGGCCGCACTTTAGGATTGATTTTTAGATTAAGTTTCCTAGGGGATAATATCAGGCCGAATGTGTTAATATTCAAGCGGTGGCAATTTCATAGCACTTGGATAGTTACAGGAATATACTGTATATATATGGGCACATACATTTACACTGCGATCTGTCCAGTATTACAGTACACAGCATATGAGTATCACAATGTCACTGTGGCCAATTACCTTGAGTTAGACACTGCCTTTGCGTCACAGATACGAGCATATTAATTCACACTTGTACTTGAACAGAGGGTGATGCGATGGTTTGGGCATATGGAGAGAATGGATAATGAGCAATTGGTGAAAAAGATAACTAGATCTGATGTGAGAGGTGTAAGACAGAGAGGAAGACCACGAATAGGATGGATGGACAGTGTGAAGAGAGCGTTGGATGCGAGAGGGTTGTCTGTTGAGCAAGGAAGAGTGGCTGTGCGTGATAGAAATGAATGGCGAGAAATTGTGAATGAATAAATGATGACACAGCCCTCAGGGGATATTCTCCTGTATTTTTTCTGATCAGCTGATCAGGTCAGGTGCGGGTAAGGGGCTGGATCCATTATGATGTGGCAGGGGTAAACCAGCTTTGCTGTCGGGCCCTGCTGCGGATGTCACTGACTGCACTGTGTAGTTGACCCTTGTGCGGTGTGGTGCGGTGAGGATCTGTCCCTTCTCCCCTTTAGGGCTAAGATGCGAATGAATGTGTATGACTGGATGAGTAAATTGGTAGTGTGTTGACCTGTCTCGGCTACCTTCCTTTTCTTGGGGGAAGCAGCCTAAGTATATATATAGATAGATAGACTTATTCAGTCCATCACACTTATAACACTTTCGCTGTTCTCCTTGGGGGTTACTGAACGGCATGTGTGTGTCTATCGTCCCCGGGCTTCTCTGGCGGGTGGAGTGATGGGAGGCTCGCCTCTCTTGGAGCCCCGATAGGGAGTGTGGGGCTCAGGGCGGGGGCCAAAGAGAGAGAGCAGGCGGGCCTGACGGCGCCAGCTCCTGGGAGTGCCAGGTGGGTCTCCCGCATCAGGCAGGTCTCGCCCTGGAGTCTTGGGTATGCCCCGGGGTGTATGGAGGCCAGGGCCCATCGAACCTGGGGTAATTGTAGTAGGGGAGCTGCAGCAACTTCCAGAAGGGGGAGTCACCTTAGGGTGACATCGCGGCAACCTCGGGCAGGGGGAGTCGCCGTCAGGATACATCTGCGGCAACCCTTCTGCTGGGACTTTTGTCTCCTGTAGGTGAGGAGCGGACGGTGGCCGGCTCTGTCTCAAGCCCGACACGGACGGTGGCCTGTGTCGTGGTTCTACAGGAGAAAGCAGTGGAGGGGCGGACGGAGGCCTGCCCTGCCTCGTTCCCGACATGGACAGTGGCCTGTGTCGTGGTGCTGCTCTTGAGGGAGACTGCAGGAGAGGAGCGGATGGTGCCTGGCTCTGCCTCAACCCGACACGGACGGTGGCCTGTGTCGCGGCCCTACAGGGGGGTGGCAACTGAGGAGTGTTTGATGGCCGGCTCTGCCTCTGACCTGATACGGATGGTGGCCTGTATCACAGTGATGCTCGGGATTGACTTAGCAATCCCTCCCCTAACCTGGCGAGAATGGCTTTCACTGAGGTCTAGGTGGCTTTTCCTGCTCACCTGGTGTGGCATCAGTTGGGAGCGAGAGAGGCACCGGGGACTTGGATGGGTGTGTTGGTTCTGCTAGGAACTGCTCAGTGTCAATTGTGCACCCCTGTTGGTCCTTCCTAGGCTCGGGGTGTCGTTGTCGTCTGCTGCTGTGGTGGAATGCCCCGCCATATCCCTGACAACACTCATCTCAAAGCGTAATTAAACCAAGACGTTCTTTGCATTAATCACAGGATATGAGAAAGGAATGTGTGCTCCTGTGCCCGAAAGAATAATCTCCCTAATGCTCAAGGCCCACTCAAATGGCTCATTCCTATAGAAGCTATACTCATTCCAGGCAAAATTAAAGAATTAAGGCCTGAGGGCATTCTAATCAGCAGCTCCAAAGTGCCACAGCTGCCACTTCTTGGAAAGGTCCACAGGCCTTACTGGAGCAATAGGATAGGTTAAGATGATAATGTTGCAATTGGAGGAGTCCAATGGAGATAAAAGATTAAGTGTAAGCATAAGGATTAGTTGTAAGAATAGGTCAAGTATATTAGAACTCTCTCTAAGGAGGTCAGGGATATGGGTAGGGTGCTATACAAGCTGCTGTAGGTCATTAAGGATAGCAAAGATGTAGGTCTGTTCACCAGGTGGATCAGTGAAAGGAGAGGAGAGCCGAAGGTCCTGGTGAACATTGAAATAGCCATGAATGGAGGTATCAGAGAAAGGAGAAACTGATGTGTTCCATCTTTGAAGTAAGATAGATGAAGTATTTTTCTTAGAATTCGTGGATAAGTAAACAGGGCAGACATATTAGTCAGAGAATGAGAGGAAAGCCAAAGCCATAGAATTGAGAATTTTTAAGATTCAAGTTCAGGAACACGAGAGCAAGATACTGTACGTTGTTCCATACATATACACAACAGCCACCTTTGACTTTGAAATGAGTATAGAGAAAGGAGGAGGATACAGAGAAGGGTTTGCTGTCAGTCATCTCAGACAGCTGAGTCTCAGTGAGGAAGAGAAGGTGAGGATTACACAGGGAGAGGTGGTGTTCAACAGAGAGAAAGTGAGAGGAGAGGCCAAGAATGCTGAAGAAATGAAGTAGTGGGTCAGACAGTGGTTCCAGGCATCTCGCTTGATCGTTACCGGGAGAGGGGCGGATGGTGGGGGCTTTGATGGCCTCCCCCCCACCCCCTGGGATTCCGACGCTTTGTGTAGAGGTTCCATTCTTTTGTTCAAATTTTGAATAGGAAAGAATAGTGTGTAATCTGCATGTAGTTTTGTGCTGACAGAAGAACTTGTATTGGAGAGCATGCTGGCCTACTCTCTGTGTTACTGAAACAAGTACAGCAAAGGGGGATGGTCAGAAGCTGATCCCGAGGGCTGATGAATCGGGAGTTCCAGCTCTCCTTGTGATCCGCTTTCTATCCACCTTGGGATTACTGCTCTGATTGACTGGTGCTACAGTCTACTATTTATTTATTTTATTTGTTCCCTAGATTTTTTTATTTTTTTATTAAGATAGATTCTCAATCGGAAGGAGTTAGATTTTCCTTCCATTAATTGATCTTAAGCTGAATAAAATCGTCTGGAACTGTCTATCTACGAGTATCTATCTATCTATCTACCTATCTATCTATTTATCAATCTATCTCCACCTGTCTGTGTTTGTTTGTATACTGCCAGATTAAAGCGTTTGACAAGATAGACTGTTAGATAGACAGATACTATATTAGAAAGATAGATTCTAAATAGCGAGTAACTTAATGAAGGCATAACAAATGAAAGAAAAGCATTCGGGAGCCGAATGCTAATCGCCCGCCAGAATAAGCTGCTGACCAAGTCCAAGATTTTGGTCATATCTTGATACCCTGAAGGTTCATGTTGATAGCTCAAGCCGTTATGAGACATAATGGCAACAAATACACACACACACACACACACACACACACACACACACACACACAGAGGTAGGCAAAAACTTCTAAAGGGGGGCGGTAAATACGAAAAGTATGTCATCACTCGTTAACGTCTCCAACTTGACAGGGAAAGGATGATGGTGATGGAGCGACAGGATGGCAGTCGGGTGACGTCCACACTAACCCTGCCCAGCATCACACCGCGCGATGCCGGCAACTACACCTGCCGCCCCCACACCCACACCCATCACCGTCACACCCTGACCCGTCACCGTTACTCGTACACCCGTCACTCCGCCCACGTCACCGTATTCGTCTTGCAAGGTGAGGATGGTGATGGTAATGGTGGTGAAGGCTGACGCCAACAAAGATGGCGGACCGAATTCTTCTTGGCTTAGGAGGCGGCTCGGTGGCTTTATCAGTTAAGTGCTGGCCTTACATTTAGAGGACGCTCTGAGTGGTGGGTTCGAGCCCCACTGAATGCGACAGAGTCTGTGGGGTGGAAGCTCACAAGCTAACTCCAGTCCGCAATTATCAAATAAACTCACACCATACCACTGTTTACCTCAACTGTGTTCTGTTTCACCGCCTCTGCCGTGTATGTATCTGTCCTACTCTCTTCCTAACCTGTGTCTTTATCCTTGGCTTAGGACATGTCGTAGTAAAGCTGGTAACGTTTCCGCGGGGCCGCCCAATAGGGAGAGATGGTAGATGTGGCAGATGGTAGGTGTGTGTTGCCTCGTTTGTACATACTCTCACTCCGTTGTGAACATGAATTGGCCTTCGAGTTGATTCCATAGATGACGTTGTGTTGTTGTTGGGAGGGAGGGAGTAGGTCTCAGGAAGTAGGTGGGCAAGGTGAAGGCCAGGATAGGCTAGGTTGTTCGTATCGGCCATGATAA
>JAGKTI010023165.1:0-14932 GCA_018397915.1 Birgus latro
TAGATATAGATAGATAGATTATTCACTAACACAATAATATCACTAAGGTGCATGGGAGAAACAATGTGGGTGCATTGTGGTCTTGGATTTCCTGATGGCTGCGTTTGTTTACAACTCATGCATTGTGCTTTTGTCACTCGCTGCCAGGGTTCCTTGACCTAAGTCAATCCATGCGACCCACATCCAATACCTCTGCCTGCCTCAGCCCCACTCTTGTGTTGACTGTTGTTGTGTCTATGAGGACTATAAATTATCATAACACAGTGCATAATAGCACAGTAGCGAGGAATGTAGTCTAGAGACTGAGTGAGCTAGGGGGTGGAAAGGAAATGTCGTTTGCAATTTCTCTGAGGAATGCCAGATTGCAAGGTGTTGCCGGAAATGCTACATGCACACAGACACACAGGCTTCTAGAACTTTCGACAACTGTATAAGCCACATGACACTAGCCGTCCGGCACAACAGAGGGGGGAACGTAGATTAGACTTGGGAGAGACACGACAGAGAAGTACACCTGAGATGAATTTGAACATGACCACAAATATTAAGCTGACTTCAACTGATTTTGAAACTATGAAATTAATTAATGATCCTATGAAGCCCTGGGAAGAATTGAGTATAGGTATGTTCAACCCCTATTATGTGTATAGCCCAGCTCCTACTGTTTTTGTGATCTTTTCCATTGTCTTTGGTGTATTACTATTCGCTATGCACAGAATGCAAACAAGAATCGCGAATATGGAGTCCCCTTTTCACGGAGAAAAAAATGAACAGTCAAGTGAGACCCCCTGAGTGAAAGGTGTATATACGTAAATAGTAAATAAACAAAAAAATTTCATTAATAAAAAAAAAAAAGACACAAGTGAATTAATATTACTTAATATACAAGTACCCAAGTCTTGCAATATCATTATAGTTCATATAACTACAATACAAATATATTAATAATTATTACTATACTCTTAGGATTGTGATGCATATAAGCATATATCAATTCTACAATAATCACATTATACAATATCAATTATGAAGTACTCCATATACTCCAATATTCTACTTACTATTTATATGTAACACAATTACAATGTATTATGTTTCTAGAATATTATTATACAATGTAATTATTAATACTATGTATTACTAGGTGTAATTATTACAAGCTGTCATAGGTACTCCAGCAGGCGTAACCGAGCCATGTCAGGACCATAAATTATCATAATACAGTGTATAATAGCATAGTAGTGAGGAATGTAGTCTAGAGAGTGAGTGAGCTAGGGGGTGGAAAGGAAATGTCATTTGCAGTTTCTCTGAGGAATGCCAGATTGCAAGGTGTCACCGGCAACACTACATACACACAGACACACAGGCTTCTAGAACTTTCGACAACTGCATAAGCCACACGACGCTAGCCGTCCAGTACAATAGAGGGGGGAATGTAGATTAGACTTGGGAGAGACACGACAGAGAGAGGAACTGGGGGGTTAGGAAGTTGGAGAGGCAAGAGAGGACGGGACCTAAATCAGAATTACGAGAGAGAACTGTGAGAGAGAGTTAACAAGCATGAAACCGCTCTCACCTCAATATGCTCTTGTGTTATACACTCAGTGTTAATCTCAGTTTCCCTTACAGAAAATAAAACTACAATCAACCCCAGACTCATCTTTAACTTCTCTCGTCATCGACTACAAGTGACCTAAGGTTAACTTACAATTCCACTAACTGGTTACTACAGCTTGGAGTCTACTACAACCCAACACAAAATAAGATCAACATACAGTATTTTTTTAACAACAAAATAACCTTCTCTATAGAAGTACACCCCTCGGCTACATCTACTTACATGTCCAGCGGCATTTATATACACCCCGTCTTCGTTATAACGATGAGATGCGTTTGTGAAAATGCACTGTTGAGCTGGGTTATCGTTAACTGGGGACGTTATGACACAGAAAGTATACGATTGCGTTGAAGAGTCTTGGGATCCCCTCCCAACCATGTCCAAAACCCACCCAAATGAATCCAAAAACAAGTTTCTAACTCAATTAAACCAAACAGCTTTAAAACCACCTAAACTAAGCCTAAAAGCAGTTTATAACTCACCTTAACCCAAAAATAAAATCTGAAAATCATCAAAAATAGGTCTGGAAAAAATCAAACTTAGTAAACTGTTTCACCCCACCTATGACTAAAACACATTAATCTAAGTCTAAAAACAGTTTATAAATCAATCTAAACACAAAATAAAAGTCTAAAATATCATCAAAATCGGTTTAAAAAGAAAGCATTGAATAAAAACCCATTAGATAACTGGGGACTGGTCATTGATAAGTGGGGAAAGGTGTTAATTTTTTTACGTCGCTATGGCAGGGTATCGTATAGAGACTGATCATATAGCAGGGTATGGGTGTCTATCTATCTATCTATCTATTGCCAGACGCCTCAATCCCGAACGGGGTAGCCACAAACAAATCGCCTCCATGTCACTCTGTCCCCTGCCATTTCACAACCACGCTCCCAACTCACACCCCCCTCTCTCATATACCTCTCCACTCCATCCCCCCATCTCATCCTTGGCCTCCCACTCCCTCTCCCCCTCTCCACTTCACTCAAATACACTCTCCTCGTCAGTCTCTCGCTCTCCATCCTCTCCACGTGGCCAAACCACCTCAGTGGGTTTCTCCTAACACTTCTTATCACATCCACATCTACAAAACAATGCTCCTTCACTTCCTCATTTGTCAGTCTGTCTCTCCATGTAACCACATTATCCTATCAAATAACTCACTTCCACTGCTCTCACTCTTGATTTGTGTCCCTCCAACAAGGTCCAAGCTTCACTTTCATAAGTCAGACTTGGTATCACAATACTGTCATGCAGCGACTTTTTTACTCCCAACCCCACATCCCTGATTCTTATCACTGCTGCAACCTTTCTTCCTTGCTGTACCCTTTCAAGCATTTCAACCTCTGATTCCTTACTCATTACACTACCCAAGTACTTAAACACACTCACATTTTCCATTTCCTCCTCCTCATCCAACCTCACTGTACACTGAGTGACTTCATTTCTCTCGAAGACAATAACTTTACTTTTCCCTACATTCACCTTTAGATTAAGTTTCTTACAACCTCTTCCAAACTAATTCACCAAGCCTTGCAGCTCCCCTTCATCTTCACTTAACAACACAGTTTCATCTCCAAACAACAGTACAGGGAGTTTCCAAAACCTGCTCTCTCTCATTAGGGTCGCTCCAACATCCACTGCCCTACCTTGTATCTCTTTTATAACCCCTTCCATGACACATCCCTGTATCAATCCAACATTCAAATAAAAAATTTCACTCAGTTCACTATCCACAAACATTGCAGCCTTAACCCCCTCATACATGCTCTTCACAGCATTCAACAACTTCCCATGTACTCCATATATTCTTAGTATTTTCCACATCCTTTGTCTATTCACCCTGTCATGTGCTTTCTCCAAATCCATGAAGGCCACAAACAACTTCTTTCCCTTCTCTAGAAACTTTTCCACTAAAGACTTAAGAATGAATATCTGATCTGCACAACCTCTTCCCATCTCAAAACCTCCCTGTTCTCCTCTAACTGCTCCATCCATTCATCCATCATCCAATCCTACACTGTCCCATGAGGAGTGTAGGATTCCTCTATTGTTTCCCTAACCTTGTCAATAAGTGTCCTATCATATATTTTTCCTATTACACTCAACCCTCGGCTATCACGCCCAACTGGTGCCGCTATGGCTGTGCTATAGCCAAAACTGCGATAACTGAATTGAAGAACTTATAGTAATAAATTGGTGCCATGACCTCAATATTTACCCCTAAGATACCCTTTTTGTAACACATAATGACATATAATAGTCTAAAAATGTGCATGCAAATTAGAAATATACTATCTATCTATCTATTGCCAGACACCATAATCCCGTAAGGGGTGGACATTTGACTTTGAGTTACAGTATTTGTTTTACTGGGAGGGTTAATAAAAAACAGAACTTAATATCCCTTTTGATGGTCGTCTAGCACCACGCATATTTAGCCAGGAATAAGTTTCGGTGCCCATTAAAAAAAAAAATGCAGTGTGAAACTATTTTTGAAAGCCATTAGTCGTCAAAAATAAAGTATAAAAAAAAAAAAAAAAAAGCTATAAAGAAGTCGTCAGCAAGGACTGATGGTTTTGGGACAATTCGCCGTCAAGTCAAATTCACCATGACAACAATAGCAAGACAATTCGCTGTCATTAATGAACACAGCTATGGGTGATCTATCTATCTATTGCCAGACGCCATAATCCCGTAAAGGGTGGCCATTTGACTTTTGTTATTTGGCCATTGTAATATCACAAAAAAGGTTATTGTTCTCGCTATCACTGTTCGTGGTCTGAGGACGAGCACTTGAATGGCTTGGCAGGCGGCGCAGGAGACCCTGTTGGGTGGCCAATCAGCACTCAGCTGGTGCTAACATCACGCGACCAATCAACGAGTGAATCTTTTGTTGGCTGGGGGGAACACCGGAGCCCAGCCTTTTTGAAATTTTCAAACATTTCTGGTGCGTGATAGCAAGCATTTAGTGAGCGACACAGGTACAGTAAAACCTCGATATAACGGACTTCAGTAGACCGGAATTCGCTTTTATCGGACTCGAGGAGCTACCGGACTGAACTCCTATATATCGGAAAAAGTCTGATATAGCCAGAAAGCAGTCCGGACTGCCTGACAACTTCAGCTATGTTCACCACAATAAGACAAGTAAAAGACATGTTTTTCAGTGCACAGTACAGTATTATTATACCATTTGATTAATGTAGTGAAGGTATAACACAGTACAATACTGCAGTGGTGGTGAAAACCACTGATATATCGGAAAAAGTCCGGATTAGCAGGGGTAAGTCCGGATGTCGCTTTTATTGGAAAATCGCATATTTCGGACTGGCCTGAGCCCCAATTAGTCCGTTATAGTGAGGTCTTACTGTATTTGGGTAATTTTTTATACAGGCGTGATAGCGATATGGTGTTATAGCAAAACCCATGATTGAGTGTACACTAAGAAGACAAATACCCCTGTAATAACCACATACTTCTTTTTCCCCTTTTCCTTTGTACAGGGGAATTAAACCTGACTTCCAATCAGCTACGGCTCTACCTTCCTCCCAGGTCAATCTGCACGTCTTCCATATTCATTCTACTGCTATCTCTCTCCCAATTCCTGGGACTTTCCCCATTTTGAATTTCTTCATTGCTTCCACTACCTACATCCTACTATATACCGAACGTAATATATGGTAACATTAAAAATGAGTGAAATAAACACATGTGGTAGGTGGGGGCACTCACCATCCACTCACTAGATGTAGTGCTGCTCTCGGGTGTCTGTCCTTTCCCTTCCTCCTTTTCTTCCTCTTTTGTCATCCTTTACTTCACTCTTTCCTCATCCTTCTGCCTACAGGTGACTTTACACTCCCTCTTCTATCTATCTATCTATTTTCCTTCATTCTTCCCTCTTTCTTCTACCTATGGATGACTCTGCACTGAGTGACAAGCCAAATGGTTTCCTGTACACCAGGAAACCATTTACTATGATGGGTGGTAACCATCCATCCATCCATCATCCAATCCTATGTCGCCCCATGAGAAGCGTAGGAACCCAGGGCTAGGCAAATAGGTCCTGACATTTAAGATGAGAGTGACCAGCCTCACTCATCTCTGAGTGGCATTATGTGAGCAATAAACCCCAACCACCCCTTGGATATAAACCTTCAACGGTTCAATCCGATTGGAGCACCTTAATTACCCACTAAACCATCAGGTGTCAAAATTTGGTTATATGGTTACCACCCATTCAAGGTGTACAGGAAACCATTTGGCTTGTCACTAAGTGTAGAATCACCCACAGGCAGAAGCAAGAGGAAAGAATGAGAGAAAGAAAAACAGAAAAATGAGTGTAAAGTCACCTGTAGGCTGAAGAACAAGGAAAGAATGAAGGAAAGAAAGACAGAAGAGGATGGAAGGAAAGAAGGATGGATGAGATGAAAGGGCAGAAACTTGAGAGCAGCACTACATCGGGTGGGTGGATGGCGAGCGCCCCCACCTACCACTGTGGTAACCATATAACCTATTTATGGCACCTGGTGGTTTAGTACATAATTACGGAACTTCAATCGGATTGAGCCAGTGAAGGTTTATATCCAAGGGGTGGTTGGGTTTTATAGTTCACGTAATGCCACTCAGGGATGAGTGAGGCTGGTCATGCTCATCTTAAATGTCAGGACCAACTTGCCTTGCCCCAGGTTCCTACGGTCCTCATGGGGCAACACTGGATTCGATGATGATGAAAAAAGCCTTTATTTTATTTGTGTTGTCACCAGTCACCCTTAGCACTAAGTTATTTTTCTCCACAAGAAGTCCATTTAAATTTGGATTACTTAAATATCATGGGGTTTTTACAGTAACAAAGGGTGTCAAAATATGAGAATCTATTGTTGTTTGCTTCAGCCCCACCTCCAGCACATATCATGACACTCAAATAACAAAACTCCACACACTACAGAGACTGAGTAAAGTCAATCCTTTCCCATCTCTCTGCCTCTGCATGCTCTCCCCTACACACTGCACACACAAAAGTCAGCTTTATTTTGCAGCCCAACTCCAATGCCATTACATCTCTTATGCATCCTCTTAAAACAAACACTGCACAAGATGGAGTTACTTCACACACCCTTGTCTCAAACTGCATACAGCCATTTCACCATTACAAAAATAAATATAAATTCATCATCATCCAGACCTCCTTTCCCATCCGAGGGCAGGGTGAGGAGTAGCAATGCCCAGAAAGCCCAATCCAAGGGGCCACGCTTCCATTCACACATCATTCAAGCCCCCAGAATCCTGGCTCTATCTGATAAGCCAAAAACTTTCACCACATTCTGCAGCTTCACACAAACACATCTGACAGAGCTAACCCAAACACTGTCACGTCATGCAACCCCCTTCCCCACAACACCCATTCAGCCAGCTCGGCCTCCCATCAGCCCCCCAGCCTCACCAACCCCCACACCTCTCTTCCTCACACACCCATCCACCACATCCCCCCACCCATCCTAGCCCACCCCACCCCCACCCCCCTTCAAATTCACTCAGACACACCCCTTTCACCAAATACAAGTATAAAATAAAATCACAACAATTAAAAGAGCTCCAACATGCTTGAAAATAAAATAAATACTATAACCACCCAAACCCATTTTTCCCATCTACTGATAGGATGAGGTGGCTAGGATTCAGACACAAGGAAGGAGCAAGTACAAAAGTGTGACACCTTTACATGCCAAAGGTGCTAACAATGAGATCCATGTCTTACCTCCCTTGCTCAGATAGCCAAAGTGAGCCATGGTCTCAAGGAAGACAAAATCACTGTACACACTGCGGTCCAGCACCACACCCTGGCCTAGGGAAGAATAAGAAGACTTTAGTATTCTGCCAACACAGCACAATACAGCACTCTACCACCAGCCATAATGTGCTACAGTAATCAGGAAAAATGGATAATCATCATCATTAGCCAGACTGTCTCGCTCACCAAGAGGATGAGGTGAGGTACGGTCCTGGAAATGAGGTAAGAGATAACATGAAATTAAGAGAACTAGCAACAGCACAGCCAGTGAAATGAGTGAGATTATCATTCCATCATCATTCAACCCTTGGGGTATTGGCTCCACCTCACTGCCTTATCTACATACAGTGAGCCCCTAAGTTTCGGGTCCAATTGGTACTGTGAGGTCGGAGCGAAACCTGAATTTCGCTAACCGAACAGTATTAATTCAGTGGTTAAAAATCTAATTGGATCTACAGCCCCTCCCAAAGTCACTCTTTTTCTCACTTTTAAGACATAATTCTCATAAAACAGGATACCACAATAACTGACAAACACATGAATATCATAAAAATGTTAAGAAACATTAAATAAATGGACTACCAGCCTGAAAAATATTCATCTTATCCACTACCAAATACTTTTTCTTCTCCACACTGACTCGATACTCACAATGTTCTTTTCTCTTCTTGCCTCCATCCACTGAGCTTCCCAGTATTACACTAAGAAGACAAATGCCCCTATGATTACCACACACTTCTTTTTCCCCTTTTCCTTTGTATAGGGGAATAATTATACCTGACGTCCAATCCTCCGGGACTCTACCTTCCTCCCAGGCCAATCTGCACATCTTCCACATCCATTCTACTACTATCTCTTCCCATGCTCCAGCATTTCACCACACACTCCATCAATTCCTGGGGCATTCCCCATTTTGACTTTCTTCATTGCTTCCACAACTTCCATCCTACTGATTTCTTCCTCTCTTCTCACATTCCTCCTTCTACCAGCCATTCCCCCGCCACTTATACTTACATTACTTTCATTCTCTATGTTCTACAATTCCTTTAAGTGTCTCTCCATCTGCTCACCTTTTCTCCTTCTCCACTAGTAATCTACCATTTTTATCTTCCACTCCCCAACTAAGTTCTTTGGCACCCTGTCTAACTCTCCTTACCTATATGTAGAACATTTTCTTACATTCCGTCTACTTTACACTTAAATTCCTTACAAATTCCTCATCCACTCTCTTGTTACTCTTTCAAACTAACCTTTTCACCTCTCTCTTCCTCTCTATGTATAACTCTCTCTTCCATCTGTCAACTTCTTCCACACCCCTGTTTCTCATCCACTCATTATATGCTTTCTTCTTTTATGCCACAGCCTGTCTCACCTCTTCAGTCCACCATGCTGTTCCCTGCACTTCCATTCATCTTCTCTTCACCTCACACACCACCTCACATGCTGCACAGGTTTCTTCTGTGAATATCTTGCACACACCTTCCATGCCCCCCATCTGCTCCAATCCATATTTACCCAATCACTCCTCCACTTCTCTCATATTCTGCCTTTCTTCCATCCTCTTGTAACCTTTCCACCCTCCTTGTATGAACTACTTCCTCCTGTCCTTCCCCTCTTCTATTTCTCCATTTCATTTGGACCCTGATTCTGACCACAACCACTTATATGAATTATTTCCTCCTGTACTTCCCCTCTTCTATTTCTCCATTTCATTTGGACCTTGATTCTGACCACCACCAAGTGGCAGTCAGAAAGTCCTCTTCCCCAACCTCCATATGCTCTTGCACCCATTACACACCTCATCCTATCATCCAAACACACATAATCAATCATTGCCTTCCATTCATTCAGTTCACCACCCACCCTTCCCATCACTCGCCACATATACCAATGGATCATTTTGTGCCTGAAGAGGGTACTGGCTATCACCAACCCTCTCCCAGCACAAATGTCCACTAAAGCACAGCCATTCTCATCCATCTTTGCAGGCACACCCCACTCACCAACTACTCCATCCACCTTCACATTCCCTACTTTTCCCTTCATATCTCCAATCAAAAACACTCTATCATTCCTTTCAAACTTTTCATGCACATTCCACATTTGTCCAGAACTTTTCTCTCACTCTGCTTGCACAATCTTGCGCTGGTGCATACACGCACACAATCGCCCACATTTGTAGTCCAACTTTCAATCTTACCCATACAATCCTTCAGCCAACTGATCCATACTCTCTTTTATTCTCCTTCCATCTGTTACTCACAACAATTCACACTCCTTCTTTTGCCCTCTCATTCTCATCTACTCCCACGCATATACCCCATCCATACTCCCTCACACTTTTACCTTTCCATTTAGTTTCAGTTAATCCACATACATCCACTTTCGCACCCTCAAGCATCTGTACAATCTCTCACTTTTACCTCTCCATTTAGTTTCAGTTAATCCACATACATCCACTTTCGCACCCTCAAGCATCTGTACAATCTCTCTCTCTTTCACCTCATCATTTGCACCCCCAACATTTCATGTGGCAATCTGTACCATGTCCTTTGTTCGGTCCTTAGTCATCACCTGTTGGTCAGTCCTGGTCTGAGGGTTCTTGTTTGTATTTTTAGTTAGTTGTTTTCCGGGGAAGGGTACTAACCCTCCACCAACCCACTTGTTGTCACGTAGGGAACACATGTTGGTTGGTTATGAGGTTATCACCCAGAATTGTAAATGCTTTCCTGGTTTACAGGAAATCATTTGGCTTGCCACTCAATGAAGGGGTACCCTAACAACAGAGTACCACTACACTAAGTGGGTGGATGGTGGGTGCCCCCACCTACCAAATTAAAAACAATTATGCTTTTTCTAAATGTGAATAAAATTTGTTAGCTAATGACAACTGGAAAATGGTGTTCATGTGCTGCACAGCTCAGAGACATTTACTGTAGCTTCATGCAGCACAGAACTTCAAAATCTTATGACACTGCACTGTCATGTATACTACTGCATTCCTAACATTCACTGTCTTCAAGGGTAAGTGCAAACATAGTTGTTAATATTAGTTTCACACCATAGAGAATGTATTAATATTATCACGTTTTCATTCCACAGATGGTCATTTCCATCACCACAACTGTTTCACAACTCGTACACACTATGTATTTGAAGCTGGATTATTTTAACTATATTTTCATTGCACTACATTATTTAAACTTTTGAAAAGCCATAATTATGGTGAAATCTGGATAATGTTTACTCTGAATCAGAGAATAGTAAATTTCTTGATCACACTGAGGGGAGGAAAGTTTTATTATGGGTAAAGAGACGCTCGCTAGTAATAATGTCTGTTTGTTCCACATAAATGTAGTCATCAATTATATATGCTAGTTTCTGAGGTCATGCAGAGCTAGTTTTGGGAAATGAACAGGCCAATTTCATAAAGTGTGGTATTCAAATTTTGGATACTTCCGAACTTTAGACATCTGAATTTTCGAGGTTACACTGTACAGTAAATTAGCCCTACTGCCCTCATATAATTTCTAGATGCCTGGTGGTCTAGTCAGTTAAAGCAACCAAACTGGCTGTAGTTCATATGGGTCTAACACCATGGAGTGGTTGAGGTTCACTGCTCATACTATGCTGCTCAAAGGGAGAGAAACTAGTCACTCACACCTTAATCATCTGGAATGAGTAGCCTAGTCCCAGGTCTCCAGATTCTGGATGGGACACTACTGGACTGGAAGATGGAGAGCTGGTTCTAACACGCCTTCATGCAGTTTTTTCACATGCCCTGTACTTGACTGTTTGTTCCCTAATAAGGAATTCATAGCACCGGCTACTTTCTTCTACGAGGATGTCTAGTTTTCAAATCTTTTTCACACTCTGGGCATGTGGCAAGGAAGGAGGATGACAACTGGGTGTGGAAAGTGATAAGTGTGAACGCTGGAGGTAGGTTGCAAGACGCAAACAGAAAATGACCGGGGACAAGGTCATACAGTGTGACCTTGGGGATAAGGGACTGAATCGAGAGGCTGCCAGAGATCAAGCAGCATAGTGAGCTGCCATTAGGTGACCAAGGCCAAAGCATGCATGCCTGTTAGAGCCTTTATAAACAATACGATATGAAAAAATAATTCCTCTCTTTTATTACTGCACCAAGGCACTGTCTTTAAAATACTATACACAATCAAATCTTTCTTAATTCAACAACAAACTACACAATGTCACTTGCAAATATTAACTAAACTCTTAATTAGTCTGATTTTCCAAAGAGATAACTGTCTTTTTTTTAATCATGATACCACAAAGAGAAGTAGGCTGGTCCTTAACCTTTAAATGAGCTGAACAGTATCAGCCAATTCCTGGGCCCCTACATCTTACCAGAAGTTGGTGGGATATATGAGTCTGGCTGTTCTAGATCTTCCAGCTTCAATGGGTCCAGATTTCCATCATTTCATAATTTATTTCATACAGCTCGGGGGCAAAAAAAATCAAGGCTACAGCTCTACATTCATTCCATACTCTCGTGTTAAATCTATTTTCACAGCTCAGCACTGATGGAGTTGACCATTTTAGGCAAAGTTAAATGGAAAAGAGTACAGACTATTATCTTTTTACCTGTCCTAAACTAGAGTATCAACAGAGTGCAGAAAACTGGGAACTATTAGGAGGCCATACTTGGATTCTAAATAATGAATCCTTCCTCACTGTCAACTCCATGGGTTATATGCAACTGGCTGTTAGTTATAATTCCACCAACCTGTGCTGAGGACATGAGCCAGGGCATCAACATACTGCATCATCCTGGTGCGGAACATGAGTAACTGGAAGGCAGCCACATTGCGGTGGGTGGGGTCCCTGTGGAAGTCCTTCTCATCAAAACTGCAGCAAGCCTCGGGCAACTTGGGGTCCAGCTTCCTCATGTCAAAGCCGTATTTGTTGATGTATACCATGTCCATGTTGGCTTCAGGCATGTACAGCATGTCCAGTTCTTCAGCAACTTCCTGCACAAATTGAGTGCTCATTAACCCCTTAAATATGATGATGTATTTTTACCTTCTCCTTGCTGCCACCAGATATCACACTATTTAAATTAAGACAGATCTCTAATACAGGCAACCTCTGATTTAAATCTATTTTCATTCACTATAACAATCTAAATTTACTCCACCCTTTTTTCAGTTTCCGTTATACATTTTCGCTGCAATAATCCCAAATGCTGCCACGAGCTCCCCAAAATATTCAAAATTATTTCACTGAATCCGGAGTGCAAGCCAATGGATCTCTCTCATTAGGGACGGCTTGAAGCCAACTGGACCAATTGCTCCCACTTAGGACCCACGCCTAAGGGGGCCCCACACTAGGGAGCTACAGTAGGCCTGATCTACTCTAGTCTCGTCACATACACACAACAACACATTGCAACAAACACCTAACACCACACTGCAGGCTTTACAGAGAACTATGTACTTATCAATGGTGATCTACACATTTTGTCTGTTATACTTGTAGGGTTACATGTATGCAATTTTATATTAAAATGTTGCTTAGATCTATTTGGTCCATTAACTCACATGCACCTTGTAAGCACATATTTTGACTGCTTTCCATTCTACCATAGAGATATATAAGTCTACAACAGACTTTATTTATATTTCTATGATTCTACAAACTTTGGCTATGAACCTGGGGGCCCCACCAAAAATGTTCCCAATTGCACCCCACAGCTTCTAAGGCCGGCCCTGTCTCTCCTTCAAAATAGCCTCAGGTGCATTACACAGGGTACAATGTCACTGCCAAAACACCAACATGGTAGTTACCCACTGCGTATCACTCACATGTAGCCTTGTAGTACTTGCTCTGCCTCCTCGGTCCAATTTTCCTTATCTGCCAGCTTTCACTCACCTATTGCTACTCTACTCATTACATTACAGTATTTACTTTTTCTTTTTATACATTTTTAAATACAAATATGTGTGAGTCTGTCTCATAAAAATAACTAGTGGGAGGGGTGGGGAAG
This sequence comes from Birgus latro, assembly GCA_018397915.1. Lineage (NCBI taxonomy): Eukaryota > Metazoa > Arthropoda > Malacostraca > Decapoda > Coenobitidae > Birgus > Birgus latro. The sequence goes on from JAGKTI010023165.1 coordinate 13,423, forward strand.
TGATTTCAACACTTAGGACCTTGGATTGATGGAATTCAGGCCCTATATTCTTGTCAGTTGAGGAAGCTCCCTTATGCCTCTTCCTAAGCAATTTAATTTTGAATAAGGCTGGTTAATATCCCTTTGTATATTATTTATGCAGAGTATGGCAGTGTTACAGGGATTTATATAACACATGACAGCAAGGTGCAATAAACAAAATAAATCACTTAGGAAATGATGTCTAGCAGCTTCCTTAACTGACAAGAATACCAGTCCAGGAACAAATCTTCACTAAACCTATGCTATTAACCACTCATTTTACACTCAATTGCTATCTAACTGGCTTTCCACGCATGTAAGTATAACATGGTCATAAATCGTCAGTTACCTGTATTTAGTTATACCTCATTCAACATTTACTCAGCTGGCATCTAAAAAAGCTACAAATAGTGAATTTTGTGCTATACAATCATCGCTGTCATCATCATCATCATCGTCATCTCAACTCTAATTCCCAGCTAAGAGATGGGGTGAGAAAGAATCAAGAATGAAGACTGCACAAAAGTAGGAGAACTATCACTGAGGCAGCATAATGAAATAGATCCCACAACCTTTCATCATCCTTCATCATCCAATCCTACGTTGCCCTATGACGAACGTAGGAGCCCAGGGCTAGGCAAGTTGATCCTGACATTTAAGATAAAAGTGACCAGCCTCACTCATCTCTGAGTAGCATTACATGATCATATCCCAGCCACCCCTTGAATATGAATCTTCACTAGCTCAATCCGACTGAAGCGTCATAATTACCCAAAAAACCACCAGGCGCCAAAATTTGGTTATATGGTTACCATCCAGAGTAGTAAATGGTTTCCTGGTGTACAGGAAACCACTTTGCTTGTCATTCGGTGTAGAGTCACCCACAGGCAGAAGGAAGAGGAAAGAATGAAGGAAAGAAAGACAGAAGAGGAAGTGTAAAGTCACCCACAGGCAGAAGGACAAGGAAAGAATGAAGGAAAGAAAGACAGAAGAGGATAGAAAAAATGAAGGATGGAGGAGAGGAATGGGCAGACACCTGAAAGCAGCACTACATCAAGTGAGTGGATGGTAAGTGCCCCCACCTACCACTGTCACACAACCTTTCAACTTCACAAAAGACAAAATACCAGTAAACTTATCATTCAAGCCTGCTAAGTCCTGGCATTACCTCACAATCCAAACACCATCTGCACTCATTTTCAAAGTGTTTTTGGATGAACTTTGCACATATCTGTGAGAAAAATAAATCACTCCATAGACAACCACATTAAAAAAAAGGGATGATGCTTAAGTGATATATTACTTCACACATACTTCATTCATCCGTATATAACCTGTCAGTTCCTTACGTCTTAACTTCTATACTTCACTTCTTACACATTCATTTACCATATCCCTCCACTTTCTTCTTGCCCTATCATGCCACTTCCCATTTTCAAAATTGATGATGATGATGATGATGATGATGATGATGATGATGATGATGATG
>JAGKTI010023166.1:0-14932 GCA_018397915.1 Birgus latro
TGTGTGTGTGTGTGTTTAGGCAGTTATACATCTAGCAGGAAAATCATGACTTGTGCGGAGCCTGTACCTTGCAATCGTTCTGGCAAATCCTTCGGGCATAGCGATTGAAGATTCACATATTCTTGTACCCCCGATGACACGCTGGTAAGGACTAAATAAACGTATCTTTATTTATCGCTGTTCAGGAGATATTAGCTAAATTGATTACAACTATAACTGCCTTTACAACCACCACCACCACCATCATCATTGTCTCGACCCTTTCCCACCTGAAGATGGGGCGATGTATGGTCCACAGCATAAAGAAAACAGGCATAAATATCACACAGTATACTATTAAACTGTTGTTTCATATGTATTATTATTTTTGGTTTCATAGTGATTCTTCCTTGATTTTAGGTGCTTAAGTACATTAAGGTGGTTTGGCCATGTAGGGAGGATGGAGAGTGAGAGGCTGACGAGGAGAGTGTATGTGATGAAATTGAGGGGGGGAGAGGGAGGGGGACGCCAAGGATGAGATGGAGAGGTGGGGTGGAGAGGTATATGTGAGAAGGGGGTGTGCGCTGGGAGCAAGGGAGTGAAATGGCGGGGGACAAAGCGACATGGAGGCGATTTGTCTGTGGCCACCCCTTACGGGATTAAGGCGTCTGGCAATAGATTGGTAGACAGATACATAGATAGAAAAAAGATTCAGTCGGGCTGCAGTGAAAGCTTGCATCATTCGTAAGGACTCTCAACAGACCAGAAATTTTTGACCGAAAGTGTAAGGTGTACCGAGCGGAATATTACAGGTGTGATGCGGTGTAGGTGTACTGAATGCAGTGCTACAGGTATGGTGTGGTGTGGTGAAGGTGTAACAATACCTCTCCTGTAAGAAGTAAAGGAGTGGATTAGGCCTGCGGAGGATACCACTCAAGGAAAAAAAAATCGCGCCAAAATTATCTATTCTATGTAGTAAAAAAAAAAAATCCCTCTACAGTTTCCTATATATATGTTATTTCAACGAGAAATTAGTCGTTCGACAGTTATTGATGGACAACTAAGTGCGAGAATGAATTGCTGTGATTTTCGGTCATAAACGTCTTCTAATTTGCACCTTGTTTACGCAAAAACTATTATATTTACGGCAAAAATGCATGGAGACAATAATACGCAAAATTCTATTGTCTATAATTTTATCTCTATACAATTTTCCCATACGATGCACCGTTTCTCAGAAAAAACTGAAAATGTCGTAAGAATTACCCTCCATGGGGGTTTTCACCCCCCCCCCCAAAAAAAAAATGGGGGTTGTTCAGGTCGAACGGAGGGGAATTCTTTTGATCTTTGTATGGCTCTCAGGAGTATCTGCAAAATTTAAAAACCTTATAATTTTTTTTTCTCGGCTATTTGCTGTTTTTTTTTTTTTTTAAGCTAATTTGACTGGAACATTTCATTATGTTCACGTCTATTTCCTGTCAGTTCGTTGCTACTGAACGTCGGCGAGCTACTGTCCCCGGTTTACAGGTTTGACTGTGGCGGAAGTTACTGGTGTTTTCAATATTCCTAGAACACATCTTCATTTATCGAGGTAGGGAGATCAAGTGTGTGTGTGTGTGTGTGTGTGTGTGTGTGGAGGGCTGTTTCTAACCCCTTCACTACGATGCCTTCCTCCTAACAGTAACAAAAACGAGAAACGAAAATGACCTCGCATTTATTTATGAAAATTTTGTCTACCCCTTCCCCTATCTGGGAAGTGTGAAAGAGTATCTGTCTGTCTATCTATCTATTGTCATACGCCTTAATCCCGTAAGGGGTGGTCACAAACAAATCGCCTCCATGTCGCCCTGTCACCCGCCATTTCACTGCCCTGCTCCCAGCTCACACCCCCCTCTCGCATATACCTCTCCACTCCATCCCTCCATCTCATCCTTGGCCTCCCCCTCCCTCTCCCCCTCCACCTCACAAACATACACTCTCCTCGTTAGTCTCTCGCTCAGTGAAGAGGCTGAGTATTACAATTATAAGCTTGTAGTGTTAAAGACATCCCATGAATATAAATGTTGTTAATGTAACTATAAAGAGCAGGATTAGTTACGAGGTTAATGGCCTTAGATCTTTGCAGGTTTAGCTAATGTATCTGTCCTTTCGTTGCTCACCACACCAACATGTACGGGAACCCAACACAAGTCCACATGACGGCCACGACGAAAAAGCCTTTCTAAAACTGATATAACCAATGGAAGGGATTCTTTGCAAGACTCCAGTGCGGAGAAAACACTACGGCAGTCACTAACAATCACAAAAACAGTTTGGGGGAAAGTACAAGTGGTTTTGTGGGCGTATAAAATGGCAGTCAGTTCCGCCGTATACACTGAAATAATAGGAAAGGACAGCGTTCAGTTTTAATTGCACAGTATTAATTATCACTGCCCCGTTTCTGTCTTCTGCTTCGGCCATTTAACTTTGTGTGTGTGTGTGTGTGGTTGTAAATGACAGTGGTAGGAAATGAAAAAGTGGTTTTAGATGTGGTGGTTGCGTAAAAGGGACGGAGTGTGTGTGTGTGTGATCCATTCCATTCCACAGCTTAGGGAAAATGTGGCTAAATATGGTTGATTATGTTTTAAGGTGTTTCTAATTCCTAATAAGAAAATCAAAAAGAAAAAAAACACGATTTGCCTCCCCCCTCTTTTCTCTGTCACTGGTCCTCGCCTAACTTTCCCCCCCATTTCCATTTCTCTCTTCTTCCTCCTCCATATCTCTTCCGTACCCTCCCTTGCCTTATTTGTCAACATCACTGACAACCCGCAACCACCTTCTCCCGCGGTACAGCAGAGGCGACAGAATGTCTGTCAGTGCATCGTCAGTCGTAATCACCGCGAGAGGGCAGCACCTCCTGGGACTTACCACACGTAGCCTTCCTGTGACCGCCGTGAGATGGCAGCACTATACAGAGATACTCTTAAAAAATACAAACGCTGAGGCCTATTGTCTCTTATTCCGGATTAATGTAGAGATTAAATTATAAAGAGGTGTTGCAAAGCCTATACTACTTGGTAGGAGCCTAGAAGTTGCATTCCCTATGTTCATAACACTCGACATCGGTGAACTACCCATCTCTCCAGCCTTACAGAGGTGACTGAAGTCCATGCAAGAATTATGTAAACAGAAAATATGCTACATACTGCAAAATGAAGAAATTTGGCCAATTATTACTATATTCAAACTGCAAATACACAAACCTTCCAATAAATTCCACAGCCAATCACCGTCCTCACTGTACCAAGGTTTTGTGCCGTAAAAAATGGTTTAAAAATTAATTAGTCTAAAGGCATTTTGTGGGAGAGTTGCTCCAGTAACATATGCAAGAGTTCCACAGTATTTATATTATTTTTTAAACGAGAAAAGCAGTTATGTACTTCTTATAACATATACAGTATAATATAGCCAACAGTTAGTGTCCGCAGTAGGTCAAGGGTTTTGTGCAATATCACACCATTATATGTAAAAAAATTGCCTTAAAAAATTCAACTCTGCTTCAACCACCGATGTTAGCGAGTCGAGAATTGCCAGACGTTTCTAGTAAAATTATTATATTGGAATGATTTCGGTGCTATTCAAATGTACTTAGAGGAGAGATCATTCTAGCTTTTCTATACCATAATGCTCAATCACACTAATATGCCTTTTTTTTTTTGTCCAGAAGTTCAAATATACTAGATTTTCGTGAATCAAAATACATACAAGTACTACCATATGGCAATACGAGTTGGCGGAGGTTGCATTCAAAACGCACAGCCTCGAAGTTCATTATTTCGACATATTTCCGCTTGATTACTGTACGTTACTGCCTCTACAGTGTGTGATGATGAGGTAAGACATACATAAACGCTTCTGTCATGAGTTAGATGTCAGTTTGAAGTGATTTAGGCCACAAATAGAGATTGTTGTCACTTCATTCATGTCTTCTCACCTTGTTTACGATTTCATTCATAATTGTTTGAAGTGATTTAGACCACAAATAGAGATTGTTATCACTTCATTCATGTCTTCTAAACTTTTGTTTACGGTTTCATTCGTAATTTTATTTGAATTTACCCATTACGGCATTGTTTACGTTGCAGACCTTTAAATTCAATCATGCTTAGGTTTGTACGTCATTCAAGAAGAAAGAAATGCGAGAAAAATGGGTGAAAGATGAAGGAAGAGAATGAGCGAGGGACAAGAATGATGAAAGAGGAAGTAATTAAGAGACTAAGAGAAGAGGAGAAGGAAAGGTGAAGGGATGAGGATAGAACAGAGGAAGAAGATGAAAGAAAAATGGCAAGAGACAGGGAAGGAAAGAATAGGAAGAGAGGAGGGCCTTCCCCACCCGCATCCTGCCTATTGTCTCACTCACAGTAGCAGCGTCAATCAAAGGCCAAAGGCCAAACACTGGACCAGCGGGCTCCAAACCTTCTCTATCCCAATCAAACTCCTCATTCAACAATCGGCTATAATGCTCTCTCCATGCATCTTTAATATCCCCAGTGTTCACCACTACCCTTCCTTCATCATTCTTCACACACTGCTCACCTACAATGTCCCGATTATCCCTCTTCACCTAATTTGCCACCCTAAAAATCATATTTTTCCTTTCGCCATGATTTAGATTATCAAGTAAAAGTCTCTGTGACTCAGACTTCGCCCTGTATACCTCTCTTCTAGCCCTGCGCTTGGCAGCCAAGTACTCCTCCCTGTTACCACCATTCTTGCATTCCCGGAAAAGCCTTCTTTTCTCCTTAACTGCAGCTTCTACACCCTCATCCCACCACCAAGTTACTTTACGTCTTGGTGGGCCTCTTGTCCAACCGCATATTGCATCGGTAACTCTCAAGAGGTTGTTCTTAAGGGCTCTATACTGTTCATGAACGCCTCTATCTACGGCTTCCAGTTCAGCTACCACTCTCCTCATCTCACTATAAAAGGCATCCCTTACTGATTGATTTCCCAGCTTTCATATTTTCCTCCTGCTATCATGCTCATGTAGCGTGGTTTAGTGCTAATTATGTGACTGTGCTCTTGAAAGCTATGTCCATACCACAATACAGTGCAACAGGTGTCCTTATAATTTTATATTAGGGAGTACCTTGTCTTTAATATGTTATAAAGCACAAAAGTCACCTCTTAAACTGTCCCACAAGCAGCATGACGTAAGCCAACTGCAATGCTGCCTTGCATCTGCCTTGGAAACCACACTCGTGAACCACACACAACACCCCCTATTCAACTTACTCCCCCTCCAGTCATGAACCACTTAAAGAACCAGTTTCTTTCCAAGGTTAGAGGAAATATTGAAGTTTGTGTGACAAATTTAAACATAAGTGGATCAATATATCTATCTATTGCCAGACGCCAAATTCCCGTAAGGGGTGGCCATTTGACTTTGAGTTGCTTATTTTACGGGGAGGGGCATTAACCCTCCACCAACGCACTTGCTGACACGTAGGGAGCACGTATGGTTTGGTTACATGGTTACCACCCAGCGTTGTAAATGGTTTCTTGGCTTACAGGAAACCATTTGGCTTGTCACTCAGTGTAAAGCCATTCATCAGGCTTTCAGAATATTCTTTCCATCTGATCCTTACTACATCCTTCACACCATCACATTTCTTTCCAGTTTCACTCCTACATTTTTGAACCTCTTTCCAGAATAATTTCCAATTTCTAGAGCAGTTTACATTCATTTTTCTTCCTGGACTATAATTTACCTCCTCCTTTTTCCTCTTCACTAGTCTCTTTACGTGCTTCAAAATAAATCACTTAGGAAAGGTGTTAGGGAGCTTTATGCAGAGTATGGTGATATTGGAAGGATTTATGTAACACAGAGGAGGACAGTAAGGTGTAATAAACAAAAAATCACTTAGGAAGAGGTGTTAGGGAGCTTTATGCAGAGTATGGTGATATTGGATTTATGTAACACAGAAGAGGACTGTAAGGTGTAATAAACAAAATAAATCGCTTAGGAAAGGTGTTAGGGAGCTTTATGCATAGTATGGTGATATTGGAAGGATTTATGTAACAAGAGGACAGTAAGGTGTAATAAACAAAATAAATCACTTAGGAAAAGGTGTTAGGGAGCTTTATGCAGAGTATGGTGATATTGGAAGGATTTATGTAACAGAAGAGGACAGTAAGGTGTAATAAAAAAAATAAATCACTTAGGAAAAGGTGTTAGGGAGCTTTATGCAGAGTATGGTGATATTGGAAGGATTTATGTAACACAGAAGAGGACAGTAAGGTGTGTGTGTGTGTGTGTGTCACACGGTCGTAGCAACATCAGCTGCTTCTGTCCGAGGGCGCCGTCAACTATTCCGCTGATCGGGATTGATGTGGAGTTTGAGGAACGATTTGCGCTGCGAAGTTCCGTGTCTAGTGTGGATAAATGCTTCTAGCCAAGACGCCGCCGCCTCTATCGTTCTGTGGAGGAGGAGGAGGAGGAGGACGATGATGATGATGACGATGACAATGACGATGACGATGACTCACTTGATGCAGTGCTGCCTACTTCTTCCTTCACCTTTATCATGCTCTGTGTCTGTCCTCCTCTTCCCATTTCTCACCATCATCCTCTCGCTTGTAGTGCTGCCTACTTCTTCCTTCACGTTTATCCATTCATTCTGTGTCTGCCTTTTTATTTCTCACCATCATCCACTCACTCGATATAGTGCTGCCTACTACTTCCTTCACCTTTATCATTCTCTGTCTGCCCTCTTCGTATTTCTCCCATCCTTCCGGTCACTTCACTCTTTCCTTCTCAGGTGGCTTTACATTGACAACCCTAATGGTTTCATCTAAGCCAGGAAACCATTTACAACGCTGGGTGGTAACCATATAACCAACTCGTGTTCTCTATGCATCAAGCGAGTTGGCGGAGGGGGTAGTGCCTCTCCCCGTAAAACAATTAACTCAGACACTATATGGCGTTAAGGCGACTGGCTAGATAGGCTGTTTTATGCTTGCTTATCGTTGTAAAATCACTTCTCCATCTTTAATGCCTAATTGTATCTATGATTTTACATTCGAATACGTTGCTAGTCACAAATAAGTTCTGGAAAGCATGTATAGAGGCAGAGCAGTCTTGTTCTGCCACTGAGCTACGTCAAAGAAGGAACCATAGGGGACAAATTTAGGCCAAGTTAGTAACCTGATGCCTAGTTTCACGTTGGTTATGATTTTAGGGACCCAGACAGACCTTATGTAGGGGACAGATTATGTGCCTTATATTTAACACTAGTCTTAGTTCCCCCCCCACAATGGCTGCTTATTTTTTGATGTATCCTTTGACAATATTTCTGTAAAGTTACCGCATTCAGCATTTGTTCTTTCCTACGCAATAGCCCTTCATTTTACTGTCAAACTTAGTGCTCAGTATGTTAGTTTAATTACAGAAGAAATTGCCAGAAATCGGCTTATCATTTCAGCCCCATAATTTTATATGGGAAAAGTTTGAAGGAAGAACCACTCACAGGAGTAACTTAAAATTTATTGGCCACAATTCCATTAAGTTTAGCCGTATACACATTGGACACTTAAGTTTGTGTACCAAGTCGCACACGGAATATGTACAAGAACACTCCCACGGGCTCTGCTGCTGCTCCTCCCCTCGTAATGTCACCACCTTTGGCTCTACCTTATTTCGAAGTAGACACCTTTTGACTCATCTTCACTCTTCTGTGGGTATACCGTGGCTTCCAGACTTTACATTACCTTTTCCTGTGTCATCAGCTGCTTCCTGGAGTTTCAACACGTTCCTTTGTCAGAAGTCGAAGTGTAGTTAGTAGTACTTTTGCCCTTCGAAGAGATCTTGTTTTATTGAAGTTAAGCATTGTTTCATCCATCGATACTTCATGCCATCAAGGAGTTCGGTTTTGTTCGCCTTATTTGCCTTCCCGAGGAGTCCTGTCCACGTATTTTCTTCCAGTGGTGTTTCATCTTGTTCCTCTAGCTCCCGATGGGCTTATGGGCTTAGTTCAGTCGTCCTTATGATGAGAGGCCATATATGCGGGAACAAGGAGAGGACTCGTGATGAGAGCCTGTGTTTTGGGTGAGAGGACACGGCTTATGATGTGGCAGATATCGTTAACCATCCACCATTGCCAGGCTTATAGTTATCTCCCATCCACGTAGTAAGAGATGAAGTCACTGGACACTCGATTAGTTACCCGTCATCCATATAGCAGAGGAAGCCATCAAACCCTCAAGGATCAGTTACCTCATTCACGTGGTAGACATGAAATCGCTGTGCACTCATGGCAGGAACAGTAGTAGTTAATGGACTGTAACACCATGCCATTTCACACCTGGGAAATAAGGAGTATTTTAGTGTCAAGTGAAAAATATCCCCGAAACACCTGCCCATTACCGTAAAATCAGGTTAAAGTACAGCATCCTAACTAAAATTTTATATTTGTTCTAAAAAATTTATCAAAACCAAGACTTACGACTGATATACCTCAAAAACCAAGTACAATATTCATAGAGTAATTTTATATCCACACATTACCATTACATATACATATACATAAAGTTGTGCACTTACCTCACATGAAGAGTTCTTCGTTAATGTTGTTCTTTCAGTCTTTGGAGCCAGACTCACCTTTCACCGTTCTGTCACCCCTCATATCACCTCGGTTCCAGATTTCCAGCCAGTCATTTGCAAGTTCCAGTTCCAGGCTTGAAATCTTGCTCAGTCGTGCTCAGTGTACCATTGTTTCGGATCATGGCCAGACATATTCAAAAGTGTTATACAGAGCATCAAGGCTAAGCTCCCCCCCCCTCACACACACACACACACACACACGATCGGTATTATCGGTCAATATTTGCTATTTTGATCAGTGTTATTGACCGTGTATGGGTTATATTGAAGGATTGTTCAGTATATTGACGATTTTCTGTTTATGGCCGCCCGGGGTTTTACAATTATTCCTGTCAATATTAGTGATCGTGTGTGGGGGCCTTAAGCCAGTCATTTTTATAGAAGTTCAAAGCATGGAATCATAGTCAGTCATGTTCAAAAATGCCATTCAAAGCTTCAAATCTAAGTGAATCATTTTGATGGGTGAAGTTCAAAGCCATTTTCAAACGCGTGATTTAAATATTTTTTCGAGTCGGGGATTCAAGAGATCGTTCGTAATCGAAATGTTCTGGATCCTACATTTTTTGGCACAAGGGTGAATCCAGAATTTTCGAACTGGGAGGGGTAGATAGATTGATAGATAGGTAGATAGATTGATAGGTAGGTAGGTAACAGAAATAAACAGATTGGTAGATATGGACAGACAAACAGGCAGACAGACAAAGGATAAAGAGGAAGGTTAACAGATATATACAGACAAATAAACGGGTAGATAGATGGATGAATAAATACATAAATTAACCCCTTCCTTTCGATGACGCAAGTTTAAATTTATGCTTGCTTTTGCCACGATTTTTCTATCCATAGCACTTCGTGACTAGCATCAATTACCAATACTCCTTTCACCATAACTTGGCCTAATTTTCGACCGTTTGCATTGACAGTAAGGCTATACTACGGCTCTACATTCTTTAAATAGCACTTCTTCGGGACTAGCTTATATAATTTACTGCTGCTGATCTATACTAAGCATGAAAACATGGATAGATGGCAGTTTTAGGACTAATTTATTATTATTATTATTATTATCAGTTATCCTCCTCCTCTTCCTTATCATCATCATCATCGTCCGTCCTCCTCCTCATCATCATCGTCGTCGTCGTTATCACATTATCATTTTCCTCCACCTCATATTATTATTATTATTATTATTGATCATGAACCCCGTGGACTGCAGTTTTTTTTTTTTTTTTTTATGTGTCCGACTCTGGGCATAGGCTTCACAGCCTGCTATCAAGGCCCGGTCGTCCTCCTACAATCTACATGTCACCACTTCGGCGCTTAACACCCACCGTCCATATTGAATACATGCTAGGGCTGTCTCATACAGGACTGGTGTATTGGTATTAGCGGGGTCATTTTTACGACATGTCGGCGGGTCTCCTGGTAGATCAGCAAAGCCTGATTTAATGAAATTCAAATCCTTAAATTGTTCCCTGCACCAGCGAGGATTCGAACCTGGGTCCCACGGGACCGCAAGCCAACTCTACCGATCGAGCAACCGCCTCTTTGCACCTCCTTTCGGGGCCTAGGGAGGATAGGGAGGGGTTTGGGGGACATTTTACTAACCCAGCCAGTTATATCATTCCCAGCAGCCAAAATTCTCGATAGTAGCACCAGAAAAATACAAATGAACTCGAAATGTAGCGGTTTCGTAGGCAAATTACCCAGACAAAGCCATTAATTAATTCCCTTTACCATGACGACACATTTTCCTTCTATTTCTTCAGTTTTCAGAGGATGTGTTTCAGCATGTAACTCTTTTGCGGATATTTTCATACACCTGTGATTTGGAGCAAGTGTTGTTAGATTTCAGCTACTTTAGCGATGTCTGCTAATATGACGTCATTGGCAGGTGGTTGATGTGGCTCAGGTGGTCCTCTTGCCGGAATTTTACTTATTTCCCCCAATTTTCAGTTTTTTTCATAAAATTTCTTAATAAATCTCTTGGAATTTCCTTGCGAGATCATGCCTGGTTATAATGTAGCATCCTGAGTTGTCGATTAGCGGCTTCCGCTGACATATCTTGGCCAACAGGCAGGTGACAGGTCATATTTACTGGAATTTTACCCCGTTTTACCAAGTCCTGGCGATAATGTAACGACTTCAAATATACTCTATCGATTTGCTAGTGAGATTGTGGTTGTAGTGGCATATTAGCCTATTTATACTTGCTTTTCGAGATTTGAGAACAAGTTAGTCATTTGGATTAGTAGCACTGTATTGGTGAAGTCATCTCCCAGTATGGCGGCGGTCGTAGGGGCTAGTTTGGCTGTCCGTTTTTATTCTTCCCATCGTACAGTAAAGATGGATTCTTCTGCATATTTTGAACCCGACTTCCCATCTACATGACCCGGGGAAGAGGTTGAGGTAAGCAAATATGGGTTTTCTGATTTAAATAAGTGTGAATTAGGCAGTGGGAAATTACGGGAATATTTTTACGGTTTTTGCCTCTATAGTATTTATTTTTACCTAATCGACTCAGTGAAAATTTTGAGGTCAGAAAATAAAGGAGTAAGCATATGAAAAATAAGAAATAGGATGTCTGGGAGTGCAGTGTTCATTTTTTCATATAAGCTTTTTCCAGCCTTCCTTCTCCATTACGAAGCTTAAGGGATTTTTTTTTTTAAAGATATTTTTGGCCCAGTTTCAGGTCATATTGATTGCACAGACCGAAAAATAATGGCGGATTTAATGTGTATTTTACGTGGATGCATGTGCCTTACATTTTCGTAATTTCGTTTCATGTATGTCCTTTTTGCTATATATTTTATCTGTTTATATGTAAGATTTGGTTAGGTTGATTTTTGCCACCCTAACTACATCAATCCATCAACCTAACCACATCAATCCATCAGTCTAACCACATCAATGTCTGACTTGGCTCATATCTCTGATTGGGGTAAAAATAATCTTGTTATTTTTAATGCATCAAAAACTCAGTTCTTACACATATCAACCCGACAAAATCTTCCTCAAGATTACCCACTAATGTTTAATAATGTCCAGCTCAGTCCTGCATCATCCTTGAACATGCTAGGGGTCTCATTCTCTCAGGATTTGTCTTGGAAAGAACATATTACATCTCTTGTGAAATCTGCTTCCAAGAGATTAGGTGTACTGGGCCGACTCCGAACTTTCTTTACTCCTGCACAGATGTTGACCTTGTACACAGGTTTTATTCACCCATGTATGGAGTACAACTCTCATGTGTGGGGAGGCTCCCCACATGCAGTTCTTCTCAATAGGGTGGAGTCAAAGGCTTTTCGTCTCATTAACTCTCCTCCTCTTACTGATTCCCTTCAACCTTTGTCTCTTCGCCGCACTGTTGCTTCTTTATCTTTCTTCTATCGCTGCTTCAATGGTCACTGTTCCTCTGAACTGTCTGCTTGCATCCCTCCACCTCTACGACGGGCACGTAGTACCCGTCTAGCAACAAACCGTTACTCCCAGTCCTTCATTTATGCAACTGGTCAACTCTGGAACTGTTTCCCTCTGTCTGTATTCCGTACTTCCTATGATCTCCAGTCTTTCAAACGCAGTGTGTCCAGGCATCTCGAAATGAATGGATCTCTTTGGTATTGTTTTTACTTTTTCTTGGAAGGAACAGTATGCGGGCCCTGGCCTTTGGTTGCTTCTTCCGTGCATAAAAAAAAAAAAAAGTAACCACATCAATCCATCAATTTTTACAGTTACCAATGCTGGTGTTGTTATGTAAGGCATGTGGAGAGGATGGAGAGTGAAAGACTGATGAGGAGAGTGTATGTGAGTGAGGTGGAGGGGGGGAGAGGGAGGGGGAGGCCAAGGATGAGAGGGAGGGATGGAGTGGAGAGGTATATGAGAGAGGGGTGTGTGAGCTGGGAGCAGGGTACTGAAATGGCGGGGGACTGAGTGACATGGGGGTGATTTGTTTGTGGCCACCCCGTGCGGGATTGAGGCGTCTGGCAGTAGATAGAAGTGTTTTAAATTGTTTATGGAGAAACTGCTTATTTTACATGCTTTAATTTAGGCACATTAGCGGTTTGCCAGTTTATGTAAAGTCTTGTAATTTTCCATATTCATTTACCATCCAAGTTTAGCCGGAGTAGATGAGAAGTCCACATTTAGCACTCAGGTTCTGCCAGATTATAAAGAATTCAGATCCATTTCGTTTTTGCCAGAATAAGATGAAATTTGTCCCATTTTCCAACACTTGTCAGAATCGAGCCCTATTTCCTTTTTATTTTGTTAGAATACAAAAGTGGAATCTCATTTCCCATGTCAGTTTTGTCAGAACATGAAGACTAAAACCTACAGTATTTTATTCAAGTTAGAGGTTTTTGTAGCCTGGAAGTAGCTACCTGGGGTTTATGTAGGTCTCGTACTTTTAAATCCATGGGTTTGTGTGGTAGAGGGGCAGATGAGATAGGCATTGTGTTTTAATAATGTGGCCAGGTAGCAAAAAGTTGTTAGACAGGAGGGCATTGCTGATTTGCGTATAATAGAGGCTGTAGCAGCAAGAAATCGTTACAGTACTTACCATTACTGTGCTGATCTTGCGTACATGTACGCAAGATCAAGGTTACTACTGTTGCTGCCTGAAATTAACAGCACTTACCATTACTGATCTTCCTTCAGATATATATCAGGGTTAGGACTGTAGCATTGTATTCAGTTAGATCAGGCCTAGGCAGCAAGAAATTGTGAGGGACATCTTGCCAATAACACGGAGCTTAGACTACGATGTTTTTTCAGTTAGGTTAGATCCCATTACGCTTTCCCTGTGTAAATGTGGCAAGAGTGTATGGGGAAGTAATGGTCACTCAGTATTTTTGAACAGTTCTTGCCTTTATAATTGTTGCATTTCTCAATACAAGGGTAGGCTGTGTCCACCTTGAGCCATATACTACCAAAAATAATCGGGACCAAGTAATTTCTAATATTTCTGCATAAGCTAATGCTACTTTTCATATTTGATTATGATAAAGGTTGATATAACTGGTTCATTGTAGATACATTGGGTCAAGGGCCACTTAGCCTAAAATCTCACACTTCCCTTTTTAAGTTTGCTCTTTGCACCGCCAGTAGTACCATGCTTTCCATTAGGGGTAGTGTCTTTGCCGCTCAGTTCAAGTAATTTCAGTATTTGTGTCAGTGTATCCTTGCCAGACATTCAGAATCAAAAGCTTGAGTATGTTATTACCCAGTTTTGCATGCTGCATTCTTTGTTGCACTTGGACTGTAATTTTTTGGTGGGTGTTGGTGTTGCAGTGGCCTGGCATATATGAAATGGAATGAGGGTGAGTCACAGCAAATGTAAACATTGGGCAGCCATCTAAACTCGAGTGTCTGTTGGCTCGTGGGAAACATTGTACAAAGTTATCGTATTAGGAAATTTCACCGATATTGCAAGACTGGGTAGACTTTTAGTACATTGTTCTGTTGACATATTACAAAACTTGACAGGCCTGATAGTGGAAATTATTTTACTATCCATAGCCAGACTCCTAAATCCAGTAAGGGGTGGCCACACACAAATCCATGTCGTCCTCTCCTATGCCATTCTGCTGCCCTTCTGCCGCCCCAGATCTCCCTCTCATATTTTTGAATTAAGCGCTTCCATTCAGGCTTTCACCCAATTTACTGCATTCATGATTGGTGTTCAAGATTCATTTTCCCCGTTAATATTTTGCATCTTGACTCTCACATGCTGGGTTTTCTTTCAGGATTGACAGACAAGATTGGAGAGTGCAGAGTGGAAGAGAGGCCTTGAGTGGAAGCCAGAGTGGAATAGGAGAAACATGATGAGCGGATGGGAACGGATCAGCCTCGAAAGGAGTGGACCCTTGAAAATGAAGACAGGGTTGAGGACAGAAGGCAGTCTATGGCATCAGCAAGACGTCAAGAAATTCCTGGTAAGAATTTGAATGTTGCATCACTTATTCTTCTTTGCATACCAGTCAGTTTAATTTGCCTCTTTGGTGATAGGTCAGTTTAGCCTCACTTCACTGACATCTTTCAAGTTTATTCCTACTGCTTCCATACAATTTTGATTTAGAAAAGGCCATTGTTATTTAACGTTAACTTGGCTCTATAATTTTCACCTTAAGATTGCTCTACGTTTTACATCTCGGCTCTGTCTGTAATCTTTTTGCCTTAACTTGACCCAGTCTGTAGTTTCCACCATAACTTGGCTGTATAATTTTAAGCATAACATAGCTCTGTCTCACCTTGACTTGGCCCAGATTTCTTTAGCAGCTTATTTCACGTTAACTCAGACTTGGAAATACAATG
>JAGKTI010023167.1:1074-14932 GCA_018397915.1 Birgus latro
GACTGATGAGCTCATAATATAAAAATAGTCCTACTTATTAATCACAGGCCTACGAGAGAGAGAGAGAGAGAGAGAGAGAGAGAGAGTACAATTATAAGTATACATTTCTATAAAATATAACCCCATCTCGACATTTTTACTATATACTTTTAAAATTTTCACATTTATAATTAGTTAAGCTATAATCTTGGTATTTTACGTTTTGCATGTTTTGTGCTTCAGTAATTAGATTCACCAAATGCCGCCCATTAGAGAAAAGAAGAAGAAAAAGAAGGAGGAGGAGGAGGAAAGAAAGAATAATATAACAGGGATGTATTGCTGGGGTGATGTGTGTGCTTTTAATGCCTCGACCTTACACTTTTTTTTTTTTTTTAACTGTTCTCACCCCTACATTTTCATGCAGTTTAGTTTTAAAAGTAATTTTTCCACGTGTTTTTTTTTTTTTTAATCCTGTGCAAGAAAGTTACGAAGGTTTCCGTAAAGTATTTAACTCAGAAGAGCGTCGTAGTAGTGAAGGGGCTAGCGATGACCTGTCAAAAAGCCAATCCTTAGCTGAATATAATCGTAATGTAGGTAATGACTAGAAGACAATCAGCGAGCATAGCACCCACGCCCTTCAGCTGATCTAAGACAGAATTTTTCACCACTACAAAAGGCATTTAGCACCTGTGTAGCAGCAACTCTCATACCTTTTCTCTCCAACTCTGAAATGTAAGAGTAAACTGTTACTCCCAGTCCTTTATGTATGCAACAGGTCAACTCTGTAACTGTCTTCCTGTGTCTGCATTTCCTACTGCCTATGACCTCCAGTCTTTTAACCCGTTTGTGGCCGACCCGTTGTAACTTGTCAGAACTCATAGGCCGGACCTGGCACTGATTTTTCATCTTTCGAAAATCGATTTTTTTTCCCTTAGCAAATTGAAGGCAAACGTCAGGGGCACCTGGCAATGTATTTTTTAGCTTCCTAGACCAATCCTGTGTTTCGCAATGATGCGGAAAATATTTCGTCAAATGACTGCATAACATGCCAGTGAAGTAGGCAGATGGGTGAAAAACATCTCACTAAGAAATATTCATATTTTCACCCCCTCAAGAAATTTCATTGGTACTGAAATTGTTTAAATTGGCTAGATATGTGTATTAAAAACAAAATCAGTACATAATATGGGAAGTTTCATCGTGTTTTCACTTTTTTGGATGTTTATTGTGTTTATACAAGTACTGAGTTATTTCTACTGTCTGTATAGTTTGGTTTGCTTCCAAAGAGAGGCGAGAGATGATTTTTTTTAGATTCTTCCAAGAAAAAGGTCCTCCTTTGTGTTTACAGGCCAAACCGCAGCATCTAAAATTCGATACGACTCGTGATTAGCACCTCGCACATAGGAATTAATGTGAAGGGAAGGGAAGGTTTTACATCCATATATTCACAACGAGAACGCCTCATATGTTCCTTGTGCAAAACAAGAAATATGTAAATGAATAAACTGAGTACATAACTTATGTACTGTAAAAAATATCATAATTATGAATGTCTTCCCTCCATTTTATGTTTATAATGTTTATTCCTGTATTTTTTTTTTTTTTTACTCTGGGTGGTTTGGGAAAGAGAGGAGAAAGATAATGCCTGCAGCTGTGTAGGGACAACCCTTGTGGGGAAAAAAATTAATATTAAGGCTGGGAGGGGATAGGGGCAAGTGGTGAGGTAAGTTGTTTTAAGTACAATAAACAAGGAATTTGAATGTTTTTCCTGCAAATACACACACAAAAAAGAGGAAAACTACCATAAAAGAAATAATAACAAATAAAATAAGTAAAGGAAATAAACAACTAACCTTTTACACTGTAGGGTTGGGGTTGTAGGGTGGGGAAAATGAGGGAGTGGGAGGGATGCTGTCTCTCTTTCCTCCCTTCCCAGGTCAGAAGCAGACATTGATAAGCTATCACTGTCTGGGAAACACACTTTCTTTCTTTTCTTGACTTTCTTGCTTTCATTTTGTTACTTACACTAACACTTGGGGGGAGCAAAAGAATGACAACCACACATGACTGATTCACGAGATGTAGTACTGACTGTTGGTTTAGAGGATAGAGTAGATCTGTGTCAATATCTCCAAGACTTTTGTTCCCTTCCCAGAATTGTTCAGTTTTTTACAGGTCATGCTGCATCAACGCTGCCGGTCATGCTCCAATAAAACGTTGTTTGACACGATCGGCGCAGTGTTTAGAGATGTCGAAATAAATGGATCTTGATTTTGGCTCTCTATTATCTTATTTTTATTTTTGTGGAGGAGGGAACAATTTGCAGACCTCTAGCCTTAGTATCTTTGCATTAAAAAAACATTGACCTTTGATTGATTGCTTTCAAAATTGAATCCTTGTGTTTGTCCTTACCCTCAGCCCTACTGCCAAGTTTGGTCTAAAGCCAAAAAATGGTTTTAATTGTCCCTGTGTGGTCAAACTTTGGCCTAGCCCTGTGAACTCAGTCTTTGTGCTATTATTTTCAAAAATAATAGATCAAACCCTTCCCTACCCGTAGACTTTTCCACCAAGTTGTGCTCGTGCTTGCTAGGCAAATATAATATCCGGTGTCATTTTGACAGCCCAAGTATAAAAAATTTACTTTTCAAGCACAGAAGTACGAGAGACAGACAGACAGACAGACAGATGGGTTTATGTGATCAGTGAACTGCACTGGCCACAATGAGAAAGGTAAACAGCATAATGGGAAAGTGGGTGGCCGTCCATCCACTAATTCACTCATTTATTATATTGGGCAAACACCGTGGGGCACATACTGTATACTCACTCACCCTCTGACTCCACCCTAGTGGGTCCCTCTGTGCAAACCTCCAGGCAATGACTCTTCCCCCTTTCAATCACTCGACAGGAGCAATCGGCCTGCTCCAGCCTTGAGTTTCGTGTCTAAACCTTGATCTGGCCCACCCCAGCTTAACTCCTTCAGAGATAACCCTGTACAAGATCAGTCTCAACAAAAGTACAGATGCCCTTAGAACTGGAGTTGGTGCTGACGTATTATGTCCGTTATTAGACCTTATTTCGGTCTCACAGAGTAGTTGCTCGTTACGCAAGAAATTGTACCAGTGATATCCCATGATGTTGCAAAGCCACTTAGTACCAAAAGAGTCAGTTTGCTGCTTATGTCACTGTTTAATGTCCATGTCTCATAACCATAGAGTAAGACAGGGAGCACCAGTGCCTTAAGAATGTTAATTTTCGTCCTTCTACGCAAATAATGACAACGAATGCATACCCTTGTATTCCAGGCTGATATGAAGAGAAATCTCATCTGACTTACCGTAGGTATAGACTTCCATGGTCTAACTTCATGCCTTGACAGACAGAGTGAAGTGCTTCATTCAACAAGCCACTAATTAACTGGACCGTTGTCTTGGACCTAGAGACTTATAATCCCAAATGTTCTGCATTCTCGCGAAATTCCTAGAGGGCAGTCAGGAGTATCTGCAGCTATTCTACCAGGATAACTGCATCATCAGCAAAGTCAAGGTCAGTAACCCTGAGCTTGCCATTTCATACTCTGCAACAGCTTTAACCTATAGTCCGGCCAAGTACCCGATCCACACACGTGATGAAAAGTGTTGGAGAAAGGATACATCCCTGTCTTACACCAAAATTTACTGGGAAGAAGTTGGATGTTCCCCTCCATCCTTGATAGCTTTCTTAGTGCTTGAATGCAGACCATCAGTCAGTTGGATAATCCGTGAAGGGAACCCACGGAGTCACAGTAGTTCCATTAGGACATCCTGATTTACTGAGTCAAACACCATCTTTATATCAGTATCAGCCTGAAGCAGACCTTGTTGATACTCGAAGGTGATGTTCCACGACAACTCAGAGAGCTAGGAAGTGGTCAACTGTAGACTTCCTGGGTGCGAATTTCGGACTGTTCAGTCTGAAACTATAGCAAGTGGTCCTGGATATGCATCAGGAGAATCTGAGCAAGAACCTTGTCAGTCACACTGAGCACTCTAATACCACGGTGGTTACTACAGTCCCTTTCCAGGCAGAGGTAACCATACCCTTTGTCAAGAGGAATAATACCAGTCTGCTATACGGCTTCTAAGACTGCATGTAATGCCCTGGTTATGGCTTCAACACAGCATTGATTTGTTCCACTGGGATGCCACAAACACCAGCTGCTTCACCACTTTTCTACCTATTCACCGCCTTCTTAATTTCATCTAGAGAAGGCATGTTAACAGACTTAGTACAGACAGTATGGCTCCAGGCAAAAACAATAGAGACAAGATTACGGTTAGGTTGGTGCCAGTACCTTTTCTATTCTTCCTTTTCGTTCTGGACAGCATTAGAACAAGCGTGATGTAATCAGGCCTTATATGCATAAGTCAGAGGGTAGGGGAAAGGGATGTGTGCTTCCATGCCTGCGAGAATAACATCGATAATGCGTGAAACACAATCAGATGGCTCTCTGCCATGAAAGCAATAATCATTCCACGAAAAAATCAAACAAAGACTGCCTGAGGTATGTGCACCATTTTTTTCTTTTATATATTTTCCACTTTCATTATCATTCATATTACAGTAATCCACTCTTGCTCCAAATTCTTTGACCCATTTCACTGTAGCTTCATTTTCTCAGACAGAACACACCCCAGTTTTACTCCTGCATTATAGACAATTGTTCCTCTCATTACGAATGTTTACCCTAATTCAAGCAAAATTGATTCTGTCAGTACACACAGTGAGAAAAATAGATATTGGCAAAACCCATAAAAATTGGTGAGAAAAAAAAAATCCCAGTGATGTGATGTTTCGTGTCCAACAAATTTCCAAGATATATTGTAAATGATTCTTAACAGTGCGGCTATAAAGTAAATCAATAGATTATTATTCTCTACAGTCTAACTCCACAGTATTGCTATTTTGCATTCAATGTTCATACCACAGTCTAATTTCATATGATCACTACCTGACCTACCCATTTTCAGGTGACTGCAACATGAACGTCCCCATCACATTTCGTCGTGCTTCTGTTGGCCGCTGACCAAGTCTCTCCTACCTAATCAGATTCTCTCTCTTCCTCTCTTCTCTGGTATTGTAGTAGGCTAGTTGTATATTACCTTACTGGATTTTAAGATGGCGTAACTGTTAGCTTCGTTATTGGTAACGTACTTGGCATTTTAGTTTTCATGCATAGTCAGCCAAAAATGTCGTGTCTTCGTTCCGAACCTTATAAATATTAGAATAGTTAAGTCGAAGCAGCAGGGATATCTTGACAAGTCTGTCAGCTGTGTCAGACCAGATGGCGGTGGTGGGGGAGGGGTTGTTTGGGGGTGGAGGTGAGGTAGTGGAAGATGTGCGTGCACATACGGTATGTAATATGTCCTGTCATGCTCAGAAGGTAAATATACAGTAAAAACACAGCTGTCTCTCCTTTATTCAGATGTTATGTGGCTAGTGGATACCCGGCGCAGGGGGTGTGGCAGGAAGGTGGGGAGGGGGTGGGATACCACCTCATCATTTCTGTTAATGCTTGTTTGGCTACATTTTTTAGGCATTGTTTCAGGTTGATGATACATTTCACTATTTACAGGTATTAAATTAGGTGTAGTATCATATTTAGCACCTTTACTCTGCAGTGTAATGTTAGACTACACGGCCAACAATAACTACAGCACACATCCTCCGCTACCTCACTTCCACCTCCAAACCACTCAACTCCACCACCGTCTGGTCTGACACAGTTGCCAAACTTGTGAAGTTATCGCTGCTGCTTCTTCTTACCTGTTAAAATATTTACGGGGATTGGAACGAAGACACGATTCTTTTGTCTGACTAGACAATGGTACGAATCCTTTAGCAAAGACTGGAGTCTTCCCTGTCGTGTTCAGTGCCTCAGGGAAGGAAAGGAGAGGCGGTCTCTTACTGTTTAAATTATCTGGAGTACGGAAGCCTGCCCTTGGGCCCACCAGACTCTTCTGGCGCAGAAATATGTAATATCTGACATTGCTTATTTCTTTCTTCCTCCTCCTCCTCTTCCTCCTCCTCCTCATCATCATCATCTTCTTCTTCTTCTATTACATCTGCTCGCAATATGTGTGAAGGGTTTAGTTATTTGCTCGAGGTGTGCGTGAATGTCTGTCTGTGCATTAAGCCTTAAAAAGTTCTGAACCACATTTAACTAAACTTGGTGGAAGAGGCAAGGGTCAGCCAAGAGGATGAACGTTTTTTCTTTTGTTTGTTTAGATTGGTCAAACAACATGGTCGCATGGAGAAACATTTATAAGCTAATTTAACCCAAACTTGATGGAAGGGCTGAATGTAAGGGAAGGACGCTAGAGCTCGATCTGGAACAGTCAAAAATTAAAGTCACCTGGCAAGGTCAAATCACTCCCTTAAAAAAAAAAAAAAAAAAAAAAATGGTGGAACGGTTCACGGTTACTCACCTGATTTTGAAAACAATCAGTCAAATGTCAAGGAGACAGGGTGATGGTAAAAGTCAAGATCACATGGCAAGATTTTGATCCGATACAGACTTGACTTGGAAATGGCTGAAAGGCAACCAAGGACGAAACGATTAATTTTCATTGAAAATTATTCAGAAGACAAGGTCAAACTTCGATCCATAAGTTTCTGAGTGAACAAGATGGTTAAAAGAACTTAGATTTTACATGAACCAAACTATGGGGAAAAGTCGATGGTCAGCCAAGGTGTTTATTTTTTTTTTTAGCAGTAAATCATATGTTTAAATTAAGCATGATGGCTGGGATTATACTAAGGAAAGGATAAAGGGATATGCCTTTGAGAACAATCAAGCAAAGGTCGAGGTGACAGTGTGAGGTGGAGTGTTTGATCCTATAACTCAATCAATTTTGATCTGATACAAACCAATCTTGATGGAAGGATGAAGTGTTAGTCTAGAATAAGAAGATCTGATTCCAAGAACAGTATTTCAAAAGTAAAGGTCACAAAGATAGATCAACGTTAACAATTTTCATCAGATTAAGTTCAATTAGGTATGTGTTGAGGGCCAGACAAGACCGAAGTAAATCGATTATGAGACCAATTAAGGATGGTCAAGGTCACAGGGCAAAGACAAGCGCTGGTCCCTCAGACTGTATGTATGGTGCGGATGTTGCTCCACTTGGGTCCTCCTCTTCCCCCATCATCATCATCATCATCATCATTATCCTCCTCCTCCTCCTCCTCCTCCTCATCATCATCATCATCATCATCATCATCATCATATTTTTATTATTATTATTATTATTATTTTTATTATTATTATTGTTACTACTACTACTACAATGCTCACCATCCACTCACTCGATGAAGTGCTGCCCTCCGGTAACTGCCCTTTCCTCTCTTCCTTCCTTCTTTCATTCTTTCCTCTTCTGTCTTCTTTTCCTTCATTCTTCCGCTTCCTTCTGCCTATGGGTGACTCTACTCTGAGTGACAAGCCAAATGGTTTCCTGAACACCAGGAAACCATTTACTACGCTGGATGGTAACCATATAACCAAATTATGGCTCCTGGCGGTTGAGTGGGTAATTAAGGGGCTCCAATAGGATTGAGCCTGTGTAGGTTTATATCCACGGGATGGTTGGGGTTTACTGTTCACGTATTTAGGGGGAGGCGGTAGCTCGATCGGTAGAGAGTTGGCTTGCGGTCCCGTGGGACCCAGGTTCGAATCCTCGCTGGTGCAGGGAACAGTTTAAGGATTTGAATTTCATTAAATCAGGCTTTACTGATCTACCAGAAGACCCGCCGACATGTCGTAAAAATGACCCCGCTAATACCAATACACCAGTCCTGTATGAGACAGCCCTAGCATGTATTCAATATGGACTGTGGGTGTTAAGCGCCGAAGTGGTGACATGTAGATTGTAGGAGGACGACTGGGCCTTGACAGCAGGCTGTGAAGCCTATGCCCAGAGTCGGACACATAAAAAAAAAAAAAAAAACGTAATGCAACTCAAGGATGAGTGAGGCTGGTCACTCTCATCTTAAATGTCAAGACCAACTTGCCTAGCCCGAGGTTCCTAAACTCCTTATGGGGCAACACAGGATTAGATGCTGATGCTGATTACTAGTACTACAACTGCTACTACTACTACTACTACTACTGCATATGGAACACTACATCCTTAGTTGAGGAGAAAAGGTCAGAGTGATGATAATTATGATGTTGATGATAATGACATCGGTGATGATCGCGGTGATAGTGATCATAATAATGATGGTGGTGGTGATGGTAATAAAAACTAATAAATTTATTATTATTATTATTATTATTATTATTATTATTAGTAGTAGTAGTAGTAGTAGTAGTGGTAGTAGTAGTAGTAGTGGTAGTAGTAGTAGTACAATTATCGTGATTACCATTGTTGTTGATGTTGCTGTTGTCTGTGCTGCTTTTTTTGTTGTAGCTCTTTTGTTGTTGTTATTATTACTGTTGTCGATATTGCTGCAAAGAATACTGTCAAGACAATTTCTGCAGATATAAGAAACATCTCGTGATGAAGCGGTCCAAAAGAAACGCCAGTGAACTTTTAGGCTCAAATTTGGTCTATTTTGTGTCTGTTGTCCACCAAAAAGAATTGCACTGCTAATTTAATTACAGAATAAAGAAAAAGATAAAACCTCCGATATATCAGTCTCGTTAAGCAGAGAAGTACATTTAGCGATATACTGCGGAATCATCATCATCATCATCATCATCATCGTTCCCGTAATCTTCATCAAATGGAATCAGATGGTCGCCAAATTAATATACGTGAATGAAGCCTCTCATTAAGCTATTGTGCAATGCAGACATTATTGAATTCCGACATTATATGTTCCTGCGACATATGACAATAACAGCCGCCAAACTGGCTATTAAAATAAATAGTCAATTAGAGTGCGCTCAGAGAACACATACCTACGCCAATGCCATTGCCATTAAAAAGGATCTGGATCCGGATCCGTTGCTATAGGATCCGCAGCCGGATCCGCCCTAAAATTTTATCAATTCTTTCTCTAGTCCATGGCGCTCCTTTCCACCAAATTTCATAGAAATTCATGAAGAACTTTTGGAGATATTGTGCGGGATACTCCAGATCCGGATTCACCCCCAAATTTAAGTATTTCATCCTTGGCCCATGGCCCACCCATCACAAAATTTCATCAAAATCCATTTATATCTTTTTGAGTAATCCTGCTAAAAGACAAACAAACAAACAAAACAACGCCGGCAAAAACATAACCTCCTTGGCAGAGGTAATACAGAGACAAGACTGACATCTGATATATCTGAGAGATGCAAGGGGGAGTTGTATGTAGAGATGAAGAAAGAGGTGAAAAGATTCGTAAGAGACAGCAAGAAGAGAGTAGATGAGGAATTTGGAAGGAATTTGAGTGAAAAGAGGAGGAAATGTAAGAAGATGTTCTGGAAGGAGGTCAAGAGAGTTAGACAGGGTGATAAAGAAGTTAGTAGGGGAGTGAAAGATAAAAATGGTAGATTAATAGTGGAGAAGAGAGAAAAAGCGAGCAGATGGAGGGGAAACTTTAAGGAACTGTTAAACATAGAGAATGAAAGTAATGCGATTATAAGTGGCTGGGGAATGGCTTGGAGAAGGAAAGTGGTGAGAAGGGAGGAAGAAATCAGTAGGATGGAAGTAGTGGAAGCAATGAAGAAAGTCAAAATGAGGAAAACCCCAGGAATTGATGAAGTGTGTTGCGAAATGATGAAACATGGGGAGAGATAGTAGTGGAGTGAATATGGAAGATGTGGAGATTGGCCTGGGAGGAAGGTAGAGTCCTGGATGATTGGAAGTCAGGTGCAATTTTCCCCCTGTACAAAGGAAGTGGGGAAAAAAGAAGTGTGTGGCAATCATAGGGGCATATGTCTTCTTAGTGTAATAGGGAAAGTACTGTATATGGTAAGATGCTTTTTGACAGAGTTAGGGAAATAACAAAGGAATAATTAGAGAAGAAGAGCAGGATTTAAAGACGGGAAGAAGTTGTGTAGATCAGACATTCATCCTTAGGTCTTTAGTGGAAAAGTTTCTAGAGAAGGGAAAGGAATTGTATGCAGCCGTTATGGATTTGGAGAAAGCATATGACAGAGTGGATAGAAAAGAAATATGGAAAAGAAACATGAATATATAGAGTAAATGGGAAGCTGTTGAATGCCGTGAACAGTATGTAGGCTGCAGTGGGTGTCGATAGTGAACCGAGTGAAATTTTCAATCGGAATATTGGACTGAAACAGGGATGTGTCATGTCTCCATGGTTGTTCAATCTGTATATGGATGGGGTTACAAAAGAGATGCAAGGTAGAGCAGTGGATGTTGGAACGGCCCTAATGAAAGAGGGCAGCTTTTGGTTACTTCCTTTATTGTTGTTTGCAGATGATATTGTATTGTTAAGTGAAGACGATGGGTTAACTGCAAAGCTTGGTGAATGAGTCTAAGAGAGAGTGTAAGAAACGGAATCTAAAGGTGAATGTAGGGAACAGTAAAGTTATGGTTTTCGAGATAAATGAAGTCAGTGAATGTACCGTGAGGTTGGATGATGAGGAAACGGAAAATGTGAGTGCGTTTAAGCACCTAGGGAGTGTGATGAGTAAGGATGGAAGTTTGGAGGATGAAGTGTTTGAAAGGGTACAGCAAGGAAGAAAGGTGGCTGGTTCTTTGAAAGCAATGATAGGAAACAGGGAAGTAAGCATGGAATTAAAAAAAAGGCTCTGCATGATAGTTTTGTAATACAAACTCGAACGTATGGAAGTGAAGCTTGGACCTTGTTGGAGGGACAGAAGTCAAGAGTGAGATCAGTGGAAATGAGTTATTTGAGAGGAACATGTGGAGTTACATGGAGAGACAGACTGACAAATAAGGACGTGAACGAGCGTTGTGAGGTAGATGAGGATGTGACAGACAGCGTTAGGAGAAATACAGTGAGGTAGTTTGGACATGTGAGGATGGAGAGCGAGAGACTAACGGGGAGAGTGTATGTGAGTGAAGTGGAGAGTGGTGAGGTAGCGGGAGGCCAAGGATGAGATAGAGGGGTGGAGTGGAGAGGTATATGAGAGAAGGGGATATGCGCTAGGGTGAGGGCGGTGAAATGACGGGGGACAGGGGGACTTGGAGGCGATTTGTTTGTGGCCTCCCCTTACGGGATTAAGGCACCTGGCAATAGATAAATAGATGATTTAACTGTACTGTTATGGGAGCAAGAAACATAAAGACTGAAATAATAGTTCGAAAATGATCCGATGAAATAAAAAATATAGTAAACAGGCATAAATAACCTTTAAAATGGTGCATCGGTTATAAAGAGACTGAAACAATAGTCCCGACGGATGCCAAGAAAAGTATGTCAGCAGCGAAATGAATGGCAATAGTGAACCATTATATTACCCACTGCAGCTGTAAACCAGGTATATAAAGCAATAGCCATAACGGCAGCCCAGGAAATGAATTCAGTAGAGAGACATGATTAAACCTGGAAATAAAAGTAGACGGTTTAATCCTGATATTAACCATTTCAGCCACAGACAGGAAAATGGCTCCTGTGACCAGAGGCTAAGAAATAGGTAGGCAATACACGTTTTTATGCATAGATCTCACTACAATAAAGACTTATCTCAACATCGGTGTTAAATGCCGAGAAATTAATACGCAAGACTATCGGCCTCAATTTAAATAGCAAGGGGACTGAGAGACACTAAAACTCTTCCACCCAGTCATATCGGTGCCAACACGTGAAGGCGTTTCTCTACAACACTAGTGGGAATTAAGCATATAAACAGTTAAAAAAAAAAATTAGTTGATCCTTCGAATATTAAAAAAGACTAGGGTGAATTTTGGGTTTTGGAAGTTCAGTAACCCTAAGTAAGGCAGAGGTTTATGATGCACATTAATATGCTCTGAAATTAGTCCTTCCAGCTATAATCAGGCAGAGATGATAGTCGAAAAGAGAGACGTGGAAACGCTGCCGCTTTCCTCAGTTCCACTATGGGTCTCCTGCTTCGTTCCTGGACACTTGGCAACTAACACTGGGCGTGAAGAAGAAAGTTAACCATTTCGCTGCGATAACGTTCTTGTAATATGCGATTCAGTTTATAGGGGTAAAGAAAAGATCTCTAAGTGCAGTGCCTAGGTATTAGCCTAATTATAATGAGAAACAAATGTCTTGTTGTACAGACGTTAGTTTTGTGACGCTTTCACTACGGTGGCAGGGCTTCAGTCTTTTATTCTGGTAAATTCCAAATTCATTCACGAAAGAAAGTGAAGCTTTTCAACCCCACTCTTGTGCTCCTCCATTCTTCACGGCCTGACTAACTTGATGCGAATCTAGTTTGGCGGAAGGAGACACAGGTGAAGTTTATATAACTTCTGCATCACAACCCTGAATTTTGTATTCTCACAGAGAACAGACATTTTTCAGCAGAGAGAAAAAGCACACAATAAAACCTTTCTATAACCCTGTCACTGCAATGCTTCTTAATCTTATACAAATCCTACGTTATTCAGGTGCTTCAAAACACAATTTATATTAATAGTTCCACTGACCTAATGGACTCCAGCTCTGGTATTCCAAACTACTGACAGCTTTATTTACGAATGGAAATAAAGCTCTTGTACATCAATGCAGTGCTTTTCATTCCGTCACGTGCCAAATAACTTGATAAAGCAACAGTACAAAACTTTAATTTACAGCTAGAGCAGTAGAAAGTTAAAACTTTAAAAGCCATACTCAAATTCTGGATTTTATTCCACCTAACGTTGCACAACTGTACTCATATAAAAGAAAGCCATTGTGGTAAAATGTTTAACAGGTACCTAATTTGAGTGGAATCCGACCTGGGGGAGTACTTTTAAGAGGGTGGTAGTTTATCCAATAATTTGTTCACAAAAACTTTTTGATGTTCAGTACACATTTCACGGGACATCCTCTAATATATTGTATAAGCAGTGAGGAAGGCAAAAAAGGAAGAAGAGAAGCATCATATAAAAAATGGAGCAAAGAGTGGGTAGGGGAGACCGGAGGGACAGCAGCAAAGACAGTGGGTGGAATTTTGACAATCTCTCTCACTCTCTCTCTTTCTCTGTCTGTCTGTCTCTTTGTAAGTGAGAGAAATCCAAGGAACGTTACGTCGTCTTCGTACCTGCAGAAGTCTTCCTTTAACCTCTGGCTCCATCCCTTCAAATATCTCTTCCGTTCATGTCTCCACCCTTCAGTAGTTTTCTTCCATCCTCCATCATTCTATTTCAATAATTCCATAATTCTTTCCAAATGTGAAATATTCTTCTATCCCTCCAAAATCTTCATCAGTCACTACGAAATCTAAACCTTATTTCATCCTGCACCTCGCCAGAAGCTGCCATCCCACCAAGAGATATTTTTCTCTCCATTCATCCACCCATCACAAATCTTCTTCCCTTCTCTGGCACTTTCATTGTACAAGACGACCATGTTCTTCCTCCTATTTCAAATTTGTTTTTCAGCTTTCCAGATTCTTCCTCCACCCTTTCAGATTGTTCCTCCAACACTCCAAGGTCTTCATTTATCCTCCAAACTGTATCATTCTGTCCTCAAAAAAAAGTCATCCTCAATCAATACAAAGTCTCCCTTCATTCCACAGTAAGTTTTTCCTCCAATTTCTCAAAACTATCTCCACCACTCCATCGTCTCCCTCCATTCCTCAGAATAATTCACCATCCATCCAAGGTGTCTCCTCCAAAGCGTCCGTGGTATTTCAGGGGGAATGTCTTCAGTTAAAGTCTGAGGTGTCTTGTGTTGGGGAGTGAAGGCGATGACCTCTTGTAGAGAGAGAGAGAGAGAGAGAGAGAGAGAGAGAGAGAGAGAGAGA
>JAGKTI010023168.1:0-14932 GCA_018397915.1 Birgus latro
CAGATTACCGGTATGAGTGTTAGCCAACAGAGGGCAGTGAGAGGCAGGCGCGAAATATTTGGCAAGTTTTGTCCCCGATTTTACCTGAAATATTTTGTTTCCCCTGATTCATGTTCTGAAAGGATAAAGAGCCTTATTTCAAATTTCGTCATTCAGTGTGAACTTGAAAACTTGTGTTTGGATTCTTTTGATGGATACTGCTTGTTTGGTGTATGTGAAACAGTAAGGTAATAAGAAGTATATTTCGAATTGTAACATAAACAGCCCATCGTTTCGGTGACGTGTATATTTATTTAAATTATATTACCAATGGGCACTTATATTAACAAATTATGTTTAACTGTAGTATTAATAGCATTATCCCTGGTTGTATCAAATCCTCAAAGTAATAAGTATATTTCGAAGTGTAACATAAACAACCCTTTATTTCGGTGACGTATATATTTCGGTGACGTATATATTTTCAAGAATTCTCCCCCAGTATCCCTGCTTGTCGTAAGAGGCGACTAAAAGGGTTGGTGGTGGGTTAGTGCCCCACCCCGTAAAAACAACTAACTAAAAAAACGAACAGAAAGCCTCGGACCAGGACTGACCAAAAGTTGACAAAAAAGGAACGGACAAAGGACGAGGTAAAGATTGCAACCTGGAATGTAAGGGGTATGAATGATGAGGTGAAAGACAGAGATTGTACAGGTGCGTGAGAGTGCAAAAGTGGATATATGTGGAATAACTGAAACTAAATGGCGAGGTGAGAGTGTGAGAGAATGGGAATATGGATGGGGTATATGCGCGGGAGTGGGTGAGAATGAGAGGGCGAAAGAGGGAGTGTGTCTTGTTGTGAGTAACAGGTGGAAGGAGAATGTAAGAGAGTATGGATCATTTGGGTCAAGGATTGTGTGGGTAAGAGTGAAAGTTGGACTACAAATGTGGGCAATTGTGTGCGTGTATGCGCCAACGCAAGATCGTGTAAGTAGAGTGAGAGCAGAGTTTTGGACAAATATGGAAACCTGCTTGGAAAAGTTTGAAAGGAATGAGAGAGTGTTTCTGATTGGAGATATGAATGGAAAAGTAGGGAATGAGAAGGTGGATGGAGTGGTTGGTGAGTGGGGTGTGCCTGCAGAGATGGATGAGAATGGCAGTGCTTTAGTGGACATTTGTGCTGGGAGGGGGTTGGTGGTAGCTAATACCCTCTTCAGGCACAAAATGGTCCATGGGTATACATGGCGAGTGGTGAGAAGAGAGGATGGTGGAATGAATGAACGGAAGGCAATGATTGACTATGTGTGTGTGGATGAAAGGATGAGAAGGTGTGTAATGGATGTAAGAGTAAATAGAGGTTGGGGGAGTGGACTTTCTGACCACCACTTGGTGGTGGCCAGAATCAGAATCCAAACAAGATGGAGGAAGAGAAGAAGGGAAGGACAGGAGGAAGTATTTGTTACAAGGAGGGTAGAAGAGCTACAAGAGGATGGAATAAAGGCTGAATATAAAAGGGAAGTGGAGGAGCGATTGGGTAAGTATAGATTGGAGCAGATGTGCAAGGTATTCACAGAAGAAATCTGTGCAGCATGTGAGGTGGTGTGTGGGGTGAAGAGAAGATGAAAGGGGCTTCAGGGAACAGCATGGTGGACTGAAGAGGTGAGAGAGGCTGTGGCACAAAAGAAGAAAGCATATAATGAGTGGATGAGGAACAGGGGCGACGAAGAAGCTGAGAGACGGACGAGAGAGCTATATGTAGTGAGGAAGAGAGAGGTGAAAAGATTAGTAAGAGAGAGTAAGAAGAGAGTGGATGAGGAATTTGGAAGGAATTTGAGTGCAAAGTGGAGGGAATGCAAGAAAATGTTCTGGAAGGAGGTAAAGAGAGCTAGACAGGGTGCCAACGAAGTCAGTGGGGGTGTGAAAGATAAAAATGGTAGATTACTAGTGGAGAAGGGAGAAAAAGTAAACAGATGGAGGGAACACTTTAATGAACTGTTGAACATAGAGAAAGAAAGTAATGCAAGTATAAGTGGCTGGGGAATGGCAGGGAGAAGGAGAGTTGTGAGAAGAGAGGAAGAAATCACCAGCATGGAAGTGGTGGAAGCAATGAAGAAAATTAAAATGGGGAAAGCCCCAGGAATTGATGGAGTGTGTGGTGAAATGCTGAAGCATGGGGGAGAGATAGTAATGGAATGGATGTGGAAGGTGTGCACATTGGCTTGGGAGGAGGGTAGAGTCCCGGAGGATTGGAAGTCAGGTATAATTATTCCTCTGTACAAAGGAAAAGGGGAAAAAACAGTGTGTGGTAATCATAGGGGCATTTGCCTTCTCAGTGTAATAGGAAAAGTATATGGTAGGATACTTATTGACAGAGTTAGGGAAATTACTGAGGAATTAGCTGGAGAAGAACAAGGAGGTTTTAGGAAGGGAAGAGGTTTTGTAGACCAGATATTCATTCTTAGATCCTTAGTGGAAAAGTTTCTAGAGAAGGGCAAGAAGTTGTATGCAGCCTTCATGGACCTGGAGAAAGCATATGACAGGGTCGATAGACAAGGTTTGTGGAAGGTATTAAGAATATATGGAGTGGATGGGAAGTTGTTGAAGGCAGTGAAGAGTATGTATGAGGGTGCTAAGGCTGCAGTGCGTGTGGATGGCACACTGAGTGAATCTTTCCATTTGAAGGTTGGTTTGAAACAAGGATGTGTCATGTCTCCATGGTTGTTCAATCTGTATATGGATGGGGTTATAAAAGAGATACAAGGTCGGGCAGTGGATGTTGGAGTGGCCCTAGTGAGAGAGGGCAGTGTTTGGAAACTCCCTGAACTGTTGTTTGCAGATGATACTGTGTTGTTGAGCGAAGACAAAGGGGAGCTGCAAGGCTTGGTAGATGAGTTTGGGAGAGTGTGTAAGAAACGGAATCTGAAGGTGAATGCAGAGAAGAGTAAAGTGATGGTCTTCGAGAGAAGTGAAGCCAGTGAATGTATAGTGAGATTGGATGGGAAGGATATGGAGAATGTGAGTGAATTTAAGTACTTGGGCAGTGTGATGAGTAAGGATGGTAGTCTGGAGGGTGTAGTGCTCGAAAGGGTGCAGCAGGGAAGGAAGGTTGCTGGTTCGTTGAAAGCAGTGATAAGAAACAGGGAGGTGAGCATGGAAGTGAAAAAGTTGTTACATGACAGTATTGTGATACCAACTCCGACATATGGAAGTGAAGCTTGGACCCTATTGGAAGGACAGAAGTCAAGAGTGAGAGCAGTGGAAATGAGTTATTTGAGAGGAGCATCTGGAGTCACATGGAGAGACAGACTAACAAATGAGGAAGTGAAGGAGCATTGTGGTGTGGTTGAGGACGTGATGGGAAGCGTTAGGAGAAACACGTTAAGGTGGTTTTGGCATGTGGAGAGGATGGAGAGGGAAAGACTGACGAGGAGAGTGTATGTGGAGGGGGCGAGAGGGAGGGGGAGGCCGAGGATGAGATGGAGGGATGGAGTGGAGAGGTATATGAGAGAGGGGGGTGTGAGTTGGGAGCGTGGTAGTGAAATGGCAGGGGACAGAGTGACATGGAGGCGATTTGTTTGTGGCCACCCCGTGCGGGATTGAGGCGTCTTGCAATAGATTAATAGCATTATCCTTGGCTGTATCATACCCAGTCAGTTCAAAATTCTTCCTTAATGTGAGTAAAATCGTTTGGAGGTAGCAATAATAAACCAAAACATTACATGATCGATTATAAGTGGTTTGTTTTGGTCGGTTTATTTTCACCTGGCAGATCTGGTTCACTCCCATAGGTTGAATACCAAGTCATTACTGCATGAACTTTGATGAGCCTTAGTTATGAAGTAGGAATGTGTCCTTGATTGTCAGACTGATCCTCTAGTCCGACTGCACATGACCATCAGCTGAGCTAAAAATAGTTAAGGATCTTTGTCAGGTTAGAACAAACGTGATAAGAACCCCCAAGTTAAAAAACTATTCACCCTCCAGCTAACCGAAGAGGATGAGGAGCGGCGGCGGCGACGGCGAGAGAGGAACAAGATTGCTGCCACCAAATGCAGGAATAAGAAGAAGGAAAAAACCATTGTACTTATGAATGTGAGTCTGTCTACAGATTTATGGTATTATTCATAGGGTTGTATTCCGATTGGTACCAGAGGCATCGTAACACATTTTTTCTTAGCGATGTATTATGCCTATTTCATCTTAATGTTCTCTGATATGTTATATATTTACAGTGCAGAAATTGCTTTCATCAGCAACATAAAAGAGGATATTGAGATACAATCACTGGGGAGGTGGTTGTACCAAACCTCCCATGCCACTTACAATACAGCCCTTGGTCCATTGTTGTTGTTTTTACTCAATTCCAGTGGAACACAGTTAAGCAACTCCTTCTGTAGGACCATCTTACAGATACAGCACAGTACCGTACGTACACCATGCAGGGATCGGATCAGGCGCCTCATCTGAGTGGGATCAGGGTGCTTTCCACGGCAGGGTGTAGGAAAACATAAGGAGTTATAGCATCTGGGTGGATGCTCTAGCTGTTCCACCTAGGGTGCACAGCACCATCACGCTTAGGTTCCTTGTTGGCACCACTTCATCCAGTGTCAGATGCTAGTGAAAGTGATGGACCTCCACATATCTCTCAGTCATTGATTACATACTGCATAGTTTATGTGGTTACTTTAAGCCAGTCTCTACATTTGTGCTTCATGTGATGCTTTGGTGTAACTGACAGTGTAATAGGATTCCAAAGATAGACCCCATGATTACTAGTGAAATGCAGCTGGCAGCTTGAGTTTTTTTAATGCCTTCTGCTGTTGTAACATTACTGGAGTAGTATGAAGCTATGTAAAGATGCATACACATACATTTATGAAGGAACAGCTTAAAACTGATATTTTGAATGGCATAAGTTTATAACAAGACAAAGTAATTTTTGCCCCCACAAAGATGGAGAAAACTATTGGGGTGATGTGGATATGCTGGAAAGTATTACAAGCACGTTAAGATGGTTTGGCCATGTGGAATAAATGGAGAGTGAGAGAATGCCTAGGAGAGTGTATGTGAAGGGGAAGGGAAGAGGGAAAGATAAATGAAGGGATGGGGTGGAGAGGCATGTGAATGAGTGTGGTTTGATATGAAGAAGGGTTGCTTTTTTTTTCTTTTTTTTCTTTTTTAAACACAAGGAAGAAGGAACCAAAGGCCATGGACCTGCATACTGTTCCTTCAAAGAAAAAGCAAAACCAATACAAAAGAGGGCCAAATTCAAGATCCATTCATTTCGAGATGCCTGGACACACTGCGTTTGAAAGACTGGAGATCATAGGAAATAGGGAATACAGACAGAGGAAGACAGTTCCAGAGTTGACCAGTTGCATAAATGAAGGACTGGGAGTAACGGTTAACTCTTGCATTAAAGAACTGGACAGAAAAGGGATGAGAGTTTGTTGCTAGACGTGTACTACGTGCCCGTCGTAGAGGTGGAGGGATGCAAGCAGACAGTTCAGAGGAACAGTGACCGTTGAAGTAGCGATAGAAAAGAGATAAAGATGCAACAGTGTGGCGAAGAGACAAAGGTTGAAGGGAATCAGTAAGAGGAGGAGAGTTAATGAGACAAAAAGCCTTTGACTCCACCCTGTTGAGAAGAGCTGCATGTGGGGAGCCTCCCCACACATGAGAGTTGTACTCCATACATGGGCGAATAAAACCCGTGTACAAGGTCAACAACTGTGCAGGGGTAAAGAATGTTCGGAGTCAGCTTAGCACACCTAATCGCTTGGAAGCAGATTTCACAAGATGTAATATGTTCTTTCCAAGACAAATCCCGAGAGAATAAAACCCCAAGCATGTTCAAGGATGATGCAGGACTGAGCTGGACATTATTAAACATTAGTGGGTAATCCTGAGGAAGATTTTGTCGGGTTGATAAGTGCAAGAACTGAGTTTTTGATGCATTAAAAATAACAAGATTATTTTTACCCCAATCAGAGATACGAGCCAAGTCAGACATTAGGTGTGCCATAGCCTCATCCCTTTTTTGCTGAAGTAACTGCTGAGATAGACGTTGCAGAAACTGAATGGAAAGGCGAAGGGTGGAATCATCAGCATATGAGTGGATAGGGTTAGATGTACAGCTTAGAAGGTCATTGATGAGTAAAAGGAAGCGAGTTGGTGATAGGACAGAGCCCTGAGGAACACCACTGTTGATAGGTCTAGGAGAAGAATGATGGCCATCTACAACAGCGGCTATAGAACGACCGAAAAGGACGCTAGAGATGAAGGCACAGATAGAAGGACAGAAACCGTAGGAGGGCAGTTTGGAAATTGAAGATTTATGCCAGACTCGATTGAAAGCCTTTGAGATGTCAAGTGCAATGGCAAAGCTTTTGCCAGTCCCGAAGGGAGGATGACCAGGAGTCTGAATGGTAGGTGAGAAGATCACCAGTGAAGCGTCCCTGACGGAACCCATACTGACAATTAGAAAGAAGGTTGTGACAGGAAAGATGCTTTAAGATTTTTCTGTTAAGAATTGTCTCGAAAACTTTTGAGACACAGGATGTTAAAGCATTTGGACGATAGTTAGAGGGTTGGGAATGGTCACCCTTCTTTGAGACTGGCTGAATGAGAGCAAACTTCCAGCAAGAAGGAAAGGTACAAGTTGATAGACGAAGGTGAAAGAGTTTACCTAGGCAGGATGTAAACACAGAAGCACAGTTTTTGAGGACAACAGGAGGGACTCCATCAGGCCCATATGCCTTGTCAGTATTGAGGCCATTGATGGCAGAAAATACATTAGCTGAAGAAATTTTAATGTCATTCATGAGGAATTCAGAAGGGGGAAGTGATGGAGGAACAGCATCGGAATCATCTAAGGTGCAGTTGAAGGAGAAAGTCTGAGTGAAGAGATCTGCTTTATCAGTAGAAGAAATAGCTACAGAGCCATCAGAGTAGAAAAGAGGAGGGAAGGATGATGAGGTAAAGTTGTTAGAAAGGTTTTTGTTTGTGGTCAGCCCTTCAAGGATTATTTGGGGTCTGGCTGTTATATTAAACATGTGCATACCTCAGCTGCTTAACTTTGTTTTGCTGGCATATATGTCAGCAAGTATAACTCTCAGTTGACATAACTATCAGCCAGTATAACTGTCACCTGTCATAACTCAGCTAGCTTAATTATCAGTCAGTATAACCGTCATCCACCATAATTGATAGTAAAACTGTCAGCCAGCATAATTATCAGTCACTATAATCATCAGTCAGCACAACTGTCAGCTAGAATAATTATCAGTTAGTATAACTGTCAGCCAGCATAATTATCAGTCAGTAGAACTGTCAGCCAGCATACCTGTCTGCCAGCATAAGTGTCAGCCATCATAATTATCAGTCTGTAGAACTGTCTGCCAACATAATAATCAGTCAGTAGAACTGTCAGCCAACATAATTATCAGTCAGCATAACTGTCAGGCAGCATAATTATCAGTCAGTGTAAGTCAGCATAATTATCACTCAGTATAACAGTCAGACAGCATAATTATCAGTCTTCATAACTGTGAGCATAACTCAGCATAATTATCAGAGTGCATAATTGTCAGCCAGCATAATTATCAGTCTGCATAACTCAGGATAATTATCAGTCAGCATAAATGTCAGCCAGAATACTTATAAGTCAGTACAACAGCCAGCATAATTATCAGTCAGCAAAACTCAGAATAATTATCAGTCAGTATAACTGTCAGCCAGCATAATTTTGAACATAACTGTGAGTCAGCATAATTATCAGCCAGCATAAATGTCAGGCAGTATAATTATTGGTCAGTATAACTGCCAGCCAGCATAATTATTAGTCATAATTCAGTTAGGATACTTATCAGTCAGCATAAATGTCAGCCAGCATAATTATAAGTCAGCATAACAGCCAACATAATTATCAGTCAGTATAACTCAGCCTTCATATTTATCAGTCAGCAAAACTGTCAGTCAGAATAATTATCAGTCATTATAAATGTCAGTCAGAATACTTAGTCAGTATTACTGCCAGCCAGCATCATTCAGCCAGCATGTCATTTAGCATAATTATCAGCCAGTATATGTCAGTGAGCATAATTATTAGCCAGCATAACTGTTAGTCAGCATAACTCAGTCAGCATAATTATCAGTCAATAGAACTGTCAGCCAGTATAATTATCATTCAGCATAACTTCAGGCAGCATAATAATAATATCAGTTAGTAGAACTCAGCCAGCATGCCTATCAACCAGCATCATTATCAGTCATCTCAACTGTCATACATCATAAATGTCAGTCGGTATAATCATCAGCCAGCATAACTGTCAGCCATGATAATTATCAGCCAGCATAATCATCAGAGAGCATGTCAGCCAGCATAGTTATCAGCCATCATAGCCAGCATCGTTGTCAGTCAACTCAACTGTCATACAGCATAAATGTCAGTCAGCATAATCATCAGCCAGCATAACTGTCAGCTATGATAATTATCAGCCAGCATAATCATCAGAGAGCTTGTCAGACAGCATAATTATCAGCCAACATAACTCAGCATAATGAGCCAGCATAATTATTAGCCAGCATAACTGTTAGCCAGCATAATTATTAGTCAGTAGAACTCATTAAGGGTGAAGTGCTCGAAAGGGTGCAGCAGGGAAGGAAGGTTGCTGGTTCGTTGAAAGCAGTGATAAGAAACAGGGAGGTGAGCATGGAAGTGAAAAAGTTGTTACATGACAGTATTGTGATACCAACTCTGACATATGGAAGTGAAGCTTGGACCCTGTTGGAAGGACAGAAGTCAAGAGTGAGAGCAGTGGAAATGAGTTATTTGAGAGGAGCTTGTGGAGTCACATGGAGAGACAGACCAACAAATGAGGAAGTGAAGGAGCGTTGTGGTGTGGTTGAGGATGTGATGGGAAGCGTTAGGAGAAGCACGTTAAGGTGGTTTGGGCATGTGGAGAGGATGGAGAGTGAAAGACTGACGAGGAGAGTGTACAGTATGTGAGTGAGGTGGAGGGGGTGAGAGGGAGGGGGAGGCCGAGGATGAGATGGAGGGATGGAGTGGAGAGGTATATGAGAGAGGGGGGTGTGAGTTGGGAGCGTGGTAGTGAAATGGCAGGGGACAGAGTGACATGGAGGCAATTTGTTTGTGGCCACCCCGTTCGGGATTGAGGCGTCTGGCAATAGATAGATAGATAGAGAACTCATTATCACCCAGCATAATTATTGTCAGCATAACTCTCAGCCAGCTTAATCATCAGTCAACATAATTCAGCCAGCGTAAATGTCAGCCAGTATAATTATCAACTAGCGTAAATGTCAGCTAGCATAATTATCAACCAGCATAACTGTCAGCTGGCACAATTCAGCTGGCCTAACCTTAGCTAGCATAATTCAGCTGGCATAACTGTCAGCCACCCCAACTGTCTGCCAGCATAATTGCCGAACCTTGCTAGCGGCAGAGGTCGGCCCAGTAACGCATTAGTCTGAGTCACTCGTTGTACCCAGGACAAAACGACCAGACTGGAGCCCCTGGGATAGCTCCACCATTTTTTTTTCTAACTGGATACTTGACGATGTTTCCCAGAGATACGATTCCTATTCACAAACTTTCTTAACTTGAAAATTTATATGAATATTCTCTTAAGATTCTTTATGAATCCAAACTCAGGTTCGTAAAATGCCCTCTGTAGGGTCATCTTAGGCCCTTTTTGTTCATTTTCAGGGCAAGAGCCCCCCAAGTGTCCGGCAGTAAACAGGTTGGCTGTTCTAGTTAGCTAGTGTAACTGTCTGCTAGGATTTATGTCAGCTAGCTTTTGTTGTCAGCAAGCGTATCTCTCAGCTGGTATAACCATCATCCAGCATAACTGTCAGTCATCATAATTTTCCATCAGCTAGCAAAAGTATCAGCCTACATAGGATCCAGAAGACCCTTAAAAATGGAGTATATTTCCTGCCTGGCTTAATTACAAAAAAATATTTGTTTGGTGACCATATCAGATTCAGGCCTTTCACAGCCATTAAGGTTTTACAAGATCTGTCTCCTTTCAGGCAGTTTCAGTCTTTGTTACATCCATTGGCCCATCGTGCTACTGGAGGTTCATTTAAACTACTTCGTATCTAATTAAGTCAGATCAGGTTAATTTAAGACCATTTGTATCAGTTCAGGTCCATTCAGGTCTATTTTTATTCATTAGGTCCTGTAAGGTCCATCCCAGTAGCATGGGTTAATTCCTTCTCTTCCCATTCAGTCCAGTGCAGTGAAATCAGTTCAGGTCCATGTATAGTGATTAAACTGACCACATAAGGTCTTGTCAGGTCCAGCTAAGTTAATCCAAGGCAGCTCTTGTCCACTCAGAGTCTGCTAGTCATGTTCAAATCAAATCATATCCGGTATTCACGCAGGTACACACACCAGTGCCATTTTGGTTCCAGTAAGGCCCCTCACATCTGTTTTGCACTGGCATGGTACAGTAGGTCAGTTTTTTTAGGTCATTCAGATTAGTTTGAGTTCATTCAAGCCCTTCACAGTAATTCAAGCTTGGTAAGGCCAATTCACCGCCATTCAGTTTACATGAGATCCATTTAGGTAACTACAGATCTGTTCAGGGAACTTCCAGTTCATTCACAACCCTCAGATCCATTTTAATAACTCTAATGCCTTTCAGCCGTGTTCATAGTCGAAGTAGTTCAGTTCAGGCCATTTTCATTCGGTTTAGATTTGTTAACCCTTACACTACAGTTACTGTTTCTGTACTGACCAGAAAACTAAGGCCCATTCCTGTACTGCGGCTGGTGTAACGCCAAAACTGAAACCGATTTTTTGACTTTGGACACATAGAAGCTGTCTGAAACTCGTGTTTAGCAGTCCCTACTTCTGCTCATCACCCAGACATTCACTGTCGTTCGAAGGAGTTACATGTATTTCTGCTAATATTGTTGCATTGCTGTATTAATGTTATCGGTATACTGTATTTGAGGGCAATGGAATACGAAATACATGAGAAATACAGTGATAAAAAAGAGATAGTTACTGCATGATGCCAACTTTGGTAACTATAGTTAGTGTTAATTGTACTGTAATCAACAGGTCAGCGCCTTTAAAAGGTAAGTACCTGCAGTATACATGATCAGTTTGTTGTAAAATATCACTTCATAAGGCCAAAGATGGTGTTTGAAGGGATCGACTATGCCCTGTTTTAGTCCCTCCCCAAGCTTTATAGGTTAAGATCCCTTTGTCAGTTCAGGAAGGTCAGGTCTCAGTGCCTAGAAATCAGTGCAGTTCATGCCAGTAAAAGTGCATTCACCAAATCAGCCTCAATGAAATGGACATTTTGGCTGATTACCTTGTAACCTTCAAATTCTTATATTTGCACCGTAAATTTTGACGATTGTGGGGAAAGGTTTTTAAACCTATCCCCCTGGATTGTTAAACCTCTTGGGTTATACCATTGTCCCCATAATCATAACCTCTAAATAAACAACTAAATTCCCCTGAACCCAGAAGCAGTTGCTTCATCAGTATTCCATTGGACTACCCATGGCTTCTACTGCACAGAAGGTGTCCCTCTTTTGTTCTATATAGTGTATAAATTTCATCAGAATAACCTCTCTACCTTGATGGTTTCAGTGAATACCGTCAGCCTTAAGGGTTGCCTGGAAGGGTTTTGCATTAAAATGAATAAAATCTCTTCTGCTCCATATTCTCTGCAACTTCCTGTTTACAGTCCCGCTGACTAATTCATATGTGCTGTAGCTGACTGGTGCACCATATGGTAGATTTGTAGGCTCAAGGAGAGTTATGGCTATTGAGGACTTACACGGCCCTTCAATAGCCCCTATCACTGCCTTAGTATTCTTGATGATTTCATTAACTGCCACATTCTCATAAATATCATTTCCTCCCAGAAAGAGGATAGTACGGTGGTGTTCCCAATCCAATACAGCATTTAGCCGTTCATCATTTGAAAAGGAACTAGCTTTTCCACCCGCAGACCAGAATATTTGTATTTCTGTATCTGGCACCTCTACTGTGCGTGGAGTTATGCTATGCCCCCTTTAAGCCTCAGCACACATTTGTATTCCGCACTTGGGACACCAGAATGGCAGAAAATTACTTTCGGAGAGCATTTGTCTATTAACCCCTTCATTACCAAATTCCACATATGTATACTCCTGCATACATAAAAAAAAGTTCGGCTGAGAAACCGAATTCACTCATGTATACGGGCGTATACATGAGATAGATAGGGACATGCAGGGGAGCTAAATACTCGGTTTGGGCTGAAATAATGATGCCACGTGTTGTGACTGAATAGCAACCAGCTATGACGTCATGCACCCCTGTCATGGCTCTGGCATGTGTCATAGATTTATGCCAATGAGCTCAATTTGTTTGGGGGCATACTGTATAATATATATTTTGATTTTGTTATATATATATATATATATATATATATATATATACCTATATAATGTGATATAATATAGAACAAATGTGATTGTTGGTATCAGCTCATGGTTGCCTAGCAACGAGTCC
Organism: Birgus latro; assembly: GCA_018397915.1. Taxonomy (NCBI): domain Eukaryota; kingdom Metazoa; phylum Arthropoda; class Malacostraca; order Decapoda; family Coenobitidae; genus Birgus; species Birgus latro. The sequence continues at coordinate 12,524 of JAGKTI010023168.1, forward strand.
GGCATTGCTGTACCCGCGGGTGGGGGGAGGGAGGGAGGGAAACATGTGCATGCAGGACAGTTACCCCATGTCCTCATGATAGGAGATACGCAGGATTGCCATGGCGTCGTCTGACAGTGAAAGTGATGTGAAAATGGAATGGGATAGTGAAGTGGAGGGGTCAGATGACAATGAGACTCAGTCTGACTCAGACGAAGATTATATGCCTGAAAATGAGAGTTCAGTGAGCAGTGATGACGAGAGTGAGGAGGAAAGTCACGCTTCCGACACTAGTTCAGCAGTGTCACAGAGAGGGCAAGACAAAGCTGAGCAGAAAACATTGCCCTGCCTGCCCTCAGCAGCCTGGTTTGTGTTCCACCGAACACTTCCAGGTCTGGCATGCCCAGTGATTCACTCACGTGCTTCGGTGCACCTGCCTCGGAGTACACCAGGTGCGCCAGCCTCGGAGTACGCCACCCTGCTCACCTACCTCTCCTGCCTCACCTACCTCTCCTCCTCACCTATCTCACTTACCTCAGGTCTACTTACTACATACCTCATCTGCCTCAGATTTATCTGCTACATAGCTCACCTAAAGCCTACACTACAACAAGGTAAATAATTACAAACCATTTTATTTATGTTCAGTATATATATTTTTTATATATCTTACTACTACTACAACTATTACTGCTACTACAACTACTACTATTACTACACTTCGTTACATATATCTTATGGCCAATATAATATGTATTTGGCAATGCAAAAAAAAAATACAGTAATATAAACCTAAAGGAAACAATGTAAGGATAAACAATACACTACCCTACAAACAAGTGGAGTGAATGGGAAATCCGGTTTGAGGGGGGAGCGGGGAGCGGTGGGGGGCCGGGGGGTTGGGGGGGTCGGTAACGAAGGGGTTAAGCACCAAATGTTCAAATAAAGTATATAATAAGAGTCTCTTAGAATGAGTGAGGTATAACTATCACACTAACTCACCTATTATTATCTCCTTATATCCTAGCCAGTTCCCCTTGATTTGGCCAAATCTTAAAGTATGCTTAGCTAGATATGTCAGAATGACATAATGACATGTAATGACCACCGACGCTAACAAGGTACAGCCTCACCTTTCTTACCATTGGGTGGATGTACTTCCCATGATGCTCCTTGGCATCCGTGCTTTACCCAAAGAAGATCTCAATTGCAGTCCAGCGCACCTCACCCTTGGTGAACCACTCAGACTTTTTAGTGACCTCTCACTGGACGCAAGCCCTCTTCACAGTCACCACGACCTGTTATAGGTATTACAGTGCACAGTGACCCCCCTTTAAAGCTATGGCTACCCGTCAACCCTCAAACAACCAGATCGCCATACCACCAGCCCTCGCCAATGCTGACTACATTTTTGTCAAACGGGACGCTTACCATGACCCTCTCTGGTGCCCTTATGATGGCCCGTTCTAAGTCATCTCGTGTTCAGTGAAGGTCATAACGATCATCTGCAAAGGAAAACAGGACACTGTGAGCATCAACTGCCTGAAGCCAGTGACCATGCCTCCAGATGAACCCCTGAACGCCGCACCACCATCCGAGCAGGAGCCTTCAACACCCAGCACACCACCATCATCACCACCTCTACCATCATGCTCACTTGACATATGGGTTCCACCATCCAGCGCACCACATAATGATACCCATGGTGACACTCACACTTCTATTCTTCCTCTGCAGGTTTCTTCTCCCAATCCTGTAGTGGATGCTGCCGACGGATACACAACCCACAGTGGCCACACTGTACGCATCCCAGAGTGGTATGTTTCACACATTGGAGCGAACCATCTTCTCACAGTGCCCGGGAGGGAAGTGGAGTATTGTAGTGACCACCACCAGCATCCACTACAACCACTTCCCTTGGCGGTCCCAGAGACAACATACACACACTCTGGGCAACAACAGCACAGAGGACCTCTGGCCAGTGTGCCCTTCTTGCCCGCAGGAGCAGAGCGGGCGACTCCGCAGCCATACCGAGGAAGTCAGACCAGGGTGAGCGTCAACATTAGTTCACAAGCACCTGCTCCAGCTAGCTCACCAACAGCACCAGGTCCAGCTAGCTCACCAGCAGCACCAGCACCAGCTTCTCCAGCAGTATCTCACCAGCACCACTTGGAGCCGTCATCACTACAGCAGCTGACAACCTCCTATACACCACACCTGCTGTAATCTTACAATAAACTCAATAAACTGCTGTTGGGTACAATGAGTTTTCTTTCTCCCATCTCTGAGTGTGTTTGCACCTTGGTCTCTGTGTCACTGTGGCAAGAGGAATAAGACAACCAGTGAACAGCATGCTTCATACGGGCTTACGGCCATGGTTGGGTTGCGTGGGTCTATTCAAGCGTCCTGGTGTCGTCTATGTACAGCGTG
>JAGKTI010023169.1:0-14931 GCA_018397915.1 Birgus latro
CAGATTACCGGTATGAGTGTTAGCCAACAGAGGGCAGTGAGAGGCAGACGCGAAATATTTGGCAAGTTTTGTCCCCGATTTTACCTGAAATATTTTGTTTCCCCTGATTCATGTTCTGAAAGGATAAAGAGCCTTATTTCAAATTTCGTCATTCAGTGTGAACTTGAAAACTTGTGTTTGGATTCTTTTGATGGATACTGCTTGTTTGGTGTATGTGAAACAGTAAAGTAATAAGAAGTATATTTCGAATTGTAACATAAACAGCCCATCGTTTGTGTGACGTGTATATTTATTTAAATTATATTACCAATGGGCACTTATATTAACAAATTATGTTTAACTGTAGTATTAATAGCATTATCCCTGGTTGTATCAAACCCTCAAAGTAATAAGTATATTTCGAAGTGTAACATAAACAACCCTTTATTTCGGTGACGTATATATTTCGGTGACGTATATATTTTCAAGAATTCTCCCCCAGTATCCCTGCTTGTCGTAAGAGGCGACTAAAAGGGTTGGTGGTGGGTTAGTGCCCCACCCCGTAAAAACAACTAACTAAAAAAACGAACAGAAAGCCTCGGACCAGGACTGACCAAAAGTTGACAAAAAAGGAACGGACAAAGGACGAGGTAAAGATTGCAACCTGGAATGTAAGGGGTATGAATGATGAGGTGAAAGACAGAGATTGTACAGGTGCGTGAGAGTGCAAAAGTGGATATATGTGGAATAACTGAAACTAAATGGCGAGGTGAGAGTGTGAGAGAATGGGAATATGGATGGGGTATATGCGCGGGAGTGGGTGAGAATGAGAGGGCGAAAGAGGGAGTGTGTCTTGTTGTGAGTAACAGGTGGAAGGAGAATGTAAGAGAGTATGGATCATTTGGGTCAAGGATTGTGTGGGTAAGAGTGAAAGTTGGACTACAAATGTGGGCAATTGTGTGCGTGTATGCGCCAACGCAAGATCGTGTAAGTAGAGTGAGAGCAGAGTTTTGGACAAATATGGAAACCTGCTTGGAAAAGTTTGAAAGGAATGAGAGAGTGTTTCTGATTGGAGATATGAATGGAAAAGTAGGGAATGAGAAGGTGGATGGAGTGGTTGGTGAGTGGGGTGTGCCTGCAGAGATGGATGAGAATGGCAGTGCTTTAGTGGACATTTGTGCTGGGAGGGGGTTGGTGGTAGCTAATACCCTCTTCAGGCACAAAATGGTCCATGGGTATACATGGCGAGTGGTGAGAAGAGAGGATGGTGGAATGAATGAACGGAAGGCAATGATTGACTATGTGTGTGTGGATGAAAGGATGAGAAGGTGTGTAATGGATGTAAGAGTAAATAGAGGTTGGGGGAGTGGACTTTCTGACCACCACTTGGTGGTGGCCAGAATCAGAATCCAAACAAGATGGAGGAAGAGAAGAAGGGAAGGACAGGAGGAAGTATTTGTTACAAGGAGGGTAGAAGAGCTACAAGAGGATGGAATAAAGGCTGAATATAAAAGGGAAGTGGAGGAGCGATTGGGTAAGTATAGATTGGAGCAGATGTGCAAGGTATTCACAGAAGAAATCTGTGCAGCATGTGAGGTGGTGTGTGGGGTGAAGAGAAGATGAAAGGGGCTTCAGGGAACAGCATGGTGGACTGAAGAGGTGAGAGAGGCTGTGGCACAAAAGAAGAAAGCATATAATGAGTGGATGAGGAACAGGGGCGACGAAGAAGCTGAGAGACGGACGAGAGAGCTATATGTAGTGAGGAAGAGAGAGGTGAAAAGATTAGTAAGAGAGAGTAAGAAGAGAGTGGATGAGGAATTTGGAAGGAATTTGAGTGCAAAGTGGAGGGAATGCAAGAAAATGTTCTGGAAGGAGGTAAAGAGAGCTAGACAGGGTGCCAACGAAGTCAGTGGGGGTGTGAAAGATAAAAATGGTAGATTACTAGTGGAGAAGGGAGAAAAAGTAAACAGATGGAGGGAACACTTTAATGAACTGTTGAACATAGAGAAAGAAAGTAATGCAAGTATAAGTGGCTGGGGAATGGCAGGGAGAAGGAGAGTTGTGAGAAGAGAGGAAGAAATCACCAGCATGGAAGTGGTGGAAGCAATGAAGAAAATTAAAATGGGGAAAGCCCCAGGAATTGATGGAGTGTGTGGTGAAATGCTGAAGCATGGGGGAGAGATAGTAATGGAATGGATGTGGAAGGTGTGCACATTGGCTTGGGAGGAGGGTAGAGTCCCGGAGGATTGGAAGTCAGGTATAATTATTCCTCTGTACAAAGGAAAAGGGGAAAAAACAGTGTGTGGTAATCATAGGGGCATTTGCCTTCTCAGTGTAATAGGAAAAGTATATGGTAGGATACTTATTGACAGAGTTAGGGAAATTACTGAGGAATTAGCTGGAGAAGAACAAGGAGGTTTTAGGAAGGGAAGAGGTTTTGTAGACCAGATATTCATTCTTAGATCCTTAGTGGAAAAGTTTCTAGAGAAGGGCAAGAAGTTGTATGCAGCCTTCATGGACCTGGAGAAAGCATATGACAGGGTCGATAGACAAGGTTTGTGGAAGGTATTAAGAATATATGGAGTGGATGGGAAGTTGTTGAAGGCAGTGAAGAGTATGTATGAGGGTGCTAAGGCTGCAGTGCGTGTGGATGGCACACTGAGTGAATCTTTCCATTTGAAGGTTGGTTTGAAACAAGGATGTGTCATGTCTCCATGGTTGTTCAATCTGTATATGGATGGGGTTATAAAAGAGATACAAGGTCGGGCAGTGGATGTTGGAGTGGCCCTAGTGAGAGAGGGCAGTGTTTGGAAACTCCCTGAACTGTTGTTTGCAGATGATACTGTGTTGTTGAGCGAAGACAAAGGGGAGCTGCAAGGCTTGGTAGATGAGTTTGGGAGAGTGTGTAAGAAACGGAATCTGAAGGTGAATGCAGAGAAGAGTAAAGTGATGGTCTTCGAGAGAAGTGAAGCCAGTGAATGTATAGTGAGATTGGATGGGAAGGATATGGAGAATGTGAGTGAATTTAAGTACTTGGGCAGTGTGATGAGTAAGGATGGTAGTCTGGAGGGTGTAGTGCTCGAAAGGGTGCAGCAGGGAAGGAAGGTTGCTGGTTCGTTGAAAGCAGTGATAAGAAACAGGGAGGTGAGCATGGAAGTGAAAAAGTTGTTACATGACAGTATTGTGATACCAACTCCGACATATGGAAGTGAAGCTTGGACCCTATTGGAAGGACAGAAGTCAAGAGTGAGAGCAGTGGAAATGAGTTATTTGAGAGGAGCATCTGGAGTCACATGGAGAGACAGACTAACAAATGAGGAAGTGAAGGAGCATTGTGGTGTGGTTGAGGACGTGATGGGAAGCGTTAGGAGAAACACGTTAAGGTGGTTTTGGCATGTGGAGAGGATGGAGAGGGAAAGACTGACGAGGAGAGTGTATGTGGAGGGGGCGAGAGGGAGGGGGAGGCCGAGGATGAGATGGAGGGATGGAGTGGAGAGGTATATGAGAGAGGGGGGTGTGAGTTGGGAGCGTGGTAGTGAAATGGCAGGGGACAGAGTGACATGGAGGCGATTTGTTTGTGGCCACCCCGTGCGGGATTGAGGCGTCTTGCAATAGATTAATAGCATTATCCTTGGCTGTATCATACCCAGTCAGTTCAAAATTCTTCCTTAATGTGAGTAAAATCGTTTGGAGGTAGCAATAATAAACCAAAACATTACATGATCGATTATAAGTGGTTTGTTTTGGTCGGTTTATTTTCACCTGGCAGATCTGGTTCACTCCCATAGGTTGAATACCAAGTCATTACTGCATGAACTTTGATGAGCCTTAGTTATGAAGTAGGAATGTGTCCTTGATTGTCAGACTGATCCTCTAGTCCGACTGCACATGACCATCAGCTGAGCTAAAAATAGTTAAGGATCTTTGTCAGGTTAGAACAAACGTGATAAGAACCCCCAAGTTAAAAAACTATTCACCCTCCAGCTAACCGAAGAGGATGAGGAGCGGCGGCGGCGACGGCGAGAGAGGAACAAGATTGCTGCCACCAAATGCAGGAATAAGAAGAAGGAAAAAACCATTGTACTTATGAATGTGAGTCTGTCTACAGATTTATGGTATTATTCATAGGGTTGTATTCCGATTGGTACCAGAGGCATCGTAACACATTTTTTCTTAGCGATGTATTATGCCTATTTCATCTTAATGTTCTCTGATATGTTATATATTTACAGTGCAGAAATTGCTTTCATCAGCAACATAAAAGAGGATATTGAGATACAATCACTGGGGAGGTGGTTGTACCAAACCTCCCATGCCACTTACAATACAGCCCTTGGTCCATTGTTGTTGTTTTTACTCAATTCCAGTGGAACACAGTTAAGCAACTCCTTCTGTAGGACCATCTTACAGATACAGCACAGTACCGTACGTACACCATGCAGGGATCGGATCAGGCGCCTCATCTGAGTGGGATCAGGGTGCTTTCCACGGCAGGGTGTAGGAAAACATAAGGAGTTATAGCATCTGGGTGGATGCTCTAGCTGTTCCACCTAGGGTGCACAGCACCATCACGCTTAGGTTCCTTGTTGGCACCACTTCATCCAGTGTCAGATGCTAGTGAAAGTGATGGACCTCCACATATCTCTCAGTCATTGATTACATACTGCATAGTTTATGTGGTTACTTTAAGCCAGTCTCTACATTTGTGCTTCATGTGATGCTTTGGTGTAACTGACAGTGTAATAGGATTCCAAAGATAGACCCCATGATTACTAGTGAAATGCAGCTGGCAGCTTGAGTTTTTTTAATGCCTTCTGCTGTTGTAACATTACTGGAGTAGTATGAAGCTATGTAAAGATGCATACACATACATTTATGAAGGAACAGCTTAAAACTGATATTTTGAATGGCATAAGTTTATAACAAGACAAAGTAATTTTTGCCCCCACAAAGATGGAGAAAACTATTGGGGTGATGTGGATATGCTGGAAAGTATTACAAGCACGTTAAGATGGTTTGGCCATGTGGAATAAATGGAGAGTGAGAGAATGCCTAGGAGAGTGTATGTGAAGGGGAAGGGAAGAGGGAAAGATAAATGAAGGGATGGGGTGGAGAGGCATGTGAATGAGTGTGGTTTGATATGAAGAAGGGTTGCTTTTTTTTTCTTTTTTTTCTTTTTTAAACACAAGGAAGAAGGAACCAAAGGCCATGGACCTGCATACTGTTCCTTCAAAGAAAAAGCAAAACCAATACAAAAGAGGGCCAAATTCAAGATCCATTCATTTCGAGATGCCTGGACACACTGCGTTTGAAAGACTGGAGATCATAGGAAATAGGGAATACAGACAGAGGAAGACAGTTCCAGAGTTGACCAGTTGCATAAATGAAGGACTGGGAGTAATGGTTAACTCTTGCATTAAAGAACTGGACAGAAAAGGGATGAGAGTTTGTTGCTAGACGTGTACTACGTGCCCGTCGTAGAGGTGGAGGGATGCAAGCAGACAGTTCAGAGGAACAGTGACCGTTGAAGTAGCGATAGAAAAGAGATAAAGATGCAACAGTGTGGCGAAGAGACAAAGGTTGAAGGGAATCAGTAAGAGGAGGAGAGTTAATGAGACAAAAAGCCTTTGACTCCACCCTGTTGAGAAGAGCTGCATGTGGGGAGCCTCCCCACACATGAGAGTTGTACTCCATACATGGGCGAATAAAACCCGTGTACAAGGTCAACAACTGTGCAGGGGTAAAGAATGTTCGGAGTCAGCTTAGCACACCTAATCGCTTGGAAGCAGATTTCACAAGATGTAATATGTTCTTTCCAAGACAAATCCCGAGAGAATAAAACCCCAAGCATGTTCAAGGATGATGCAGGACTGAGCTGGACATTATTAAACATTAGTGGGTAATCCTGAGGAAGATTTTGTCGGGTTGATAAGTGCAAGAACTGAGTTTTTGATGCATTAAAAATAACAAGATTATTTTTACCCCAATCAGAGATACGAGCCAAGTCAGACATTAGGTGTGCCATAGCCTCATCCCTTTTTTGCTGAAGTAACTGCTGAGATAGACGTTGCAGAAACTGAATGGAAAGGCGAAGGGTGGAATCATCAGCATATGAGTGGATAGGGTTAGATGTACAGCTTAGAAGGTCATTGATGAGTAAAAGGAAGCGAGTTGGTGATAGGACAGAGCCCTGAGGAACACCACTGTTGATAGGTCTAGGAGAAGAATGATGGCCATCTACAACAGCGGCTATAGAACGACCGAAAAGGACGCTAGAGATGAAGGCACAGATAGAAGGACAGAAACCGTAGGAGGGCAGTTTGGAAATTGAAGATTTATGCCAGACTCGATTGAAAGCCTTTGAGATGTCAAGTGCAATGGCAAAGCTTTTGCCAGTCCCGAAGGGAGGATGACCAGGAGTCTGAATGGTAGGTGAGAAGATCACCAGTGAAGCGTCCCTGACGGAACCCATACTGACAATTAGAAAGAAGGTTGTGACAGGAAAGATGCTTTAAGATTTTTCTGTTAAGAATTGTCTCGAAAACTTTTGAGACACAGGATGTTAAAGCATTTGGACGATAGTTAGAGGGTTGGGAATGGTCACCCTTCTTTGAGACTGGCTGAATGAGAGCAAACTTCCAGCAAGAAGGAAAGGTACAAGTTGATAGACGAAGGTGAAAGAGTTTACCTAGGCAGGATGTAAACACAGAAGCACAGTTTTTGAGGACAACAGGAGGGACTCCATCAGGCCCATATGCCTTGTCAGTATTGAGGCCATTGATGGCAGAAAATACATTAGCTGAAGAAATTTTAATGTCATTCATGAGGAATTCAGAAGGGGGAAGTGATGGAGGAACAGCATCGGAATCATCTAAGGTGCAGTTGAAGGAGAAAGTCTGAGTGAAGAGATCTGCTTTATCAGTAGAAGAAATAGCTACAGAGCCATCAGAGTAGAAAAGAGGAGGGAAGGATGATGAGGTAAAGTTGTTAGAAAGGTTTTTGTTTGTGGTCAGCCCTTCAAGGATTATTTGGGGTCTGGCTGTTATATTAAACATGTGCATACCTCAGCTGCTTAACTTTGTTTTGCTGGCATATATGTCAGCAAGTATAACTCTCAGTTGACATAACTATCAGCCAGTATAACTGTCACCTGTCATAACTCAGCTAGCTTAATTATCAGTCAGTATAACCGTCATCCACCATAATTGATAGTAAAACTGTCAGCCAGCATAATTATCAGTCACTATAATCATCAGTCAGCACAACTGTCAGCTAGAATAATTATCAGTTAGTATAACTGTCAGCCAGCATAATTATCAGTCAGTAGAACTGTCAGCCAGCATACCTGTCTGCCAGCATAAGTGTCAGCCATCATAATTATCAGTCTGTAGAACTGTCTGCCAACATAATAATCAGTCAGTAGAACTGTCAGCCAACATAATTATCAGTCAGCATAACTGTCAGGCAGCATAATTATCAGTCAGTGTAAGTCAGCATAATTATCACTCAGTATAACAGTCAGACAGCATAATTATCAGTCTTCATAACTGTGAGCATAACTCAGCATAATTATCAGAGTGCATAATTGTCAGCCAGCATAATTATCAGTCTGCATAACTCAGGATAATTATCAGTCAGCATAAATGTCAGCCAGAATACTTATAAGTCAGTACAACAGCCAGCATAATTATCAGTCAGCAAAACTCAGAATAATTATCAGTCAGTATAACTGTCAGCCAGCATAATTTTGAACATAACTGTGAGTCAGCATAATTATCAGCCAGCATAAATGTCAGGCAGTATAATTATTGGTCAGTATAACTGCCAACCAGCATAATTATTAGTCATAATTCAGTTAGGATACTTATCAGTCAGCATAAATGTCAGCCAGCATAATTATAAGTCAGCATAACAGCCAACATAATTATCAGTCAGTATAACTCAGCCTTCATATTTATCAGTCAGCAAAACTGTCAGTCAGAATAATTATCATTCATTATAAATGTCAGTCAGAATACTTAGTCAGTATTACTGCCAGCCAGCATCATTCAGCCAGCATGTCATTTAGCATAATTATCAGCCAGTATATGTCAGTGAGCATAATTATTAGCCAGCATAACTGTTAGTCAGCATAACTCAGTCAGCATAATTATCAGTCAATAGAACTGTCAGCCAGTATAATTATCATTCAGCATAACTTCAGGCAGCATAATAATAATATCAGTTAGTAGAACTCAGCCAGCATGCCTATCAACCAGCATCATTATCAGTCATCTCAACTGTCATACATCATAAATGTCAGTCGGTATAATCATCAGCCAGCATAACTGTCAGCCATGATAATTATCAGCCAGCATAATCATCAGAGAGCATGTCAGCCAGCATAGTTATCAGCCATCATAGCCAGCATCGTTGTCAGTCAACTCAACTGTCATACAGCATAAATGTCAGTCAGCATAATCATCAGCCAGCATAACTGTCAGCTATGATAATTATCAGCCAGCATAATCATCAGAGAGCTTGTCAGACAGCATAATTATCAGCCAACCTAACTCAGCATAATGAGCCAGCATAATTATTAGCCAGCATAACTGTTAGCCAGCATAATTATCAGTCAGTAGAACTCATTAAGGGTGAAGTGCTCGAAAGGGTGCAGCAGGGAAGGAAGGTTGCTGGTTCGTTGAAAGCAGTGATAAGAAACAGGGAGGTGAGCATGGAAGTGAAAAAGTTGTTACATGACAGTATTGTGATACCAACTCTGACATATGGAAGTGAAGCTTGGACCCTGTTGGAAGGACAGAAGTCAAGAGTGAGAGCAGTGGAAATGAGTTATTTGAGAGGAGCTTGTGGAGTCACATGGAGAGACAGACCAACAAATGAGGAAGTGAAGGAGCGTTGTGGTGTGGTTGAGGATGTGATGGGAAGCGTTAGGAGAAGCACGTTAAGGTGGTTTGGGCATGTGGAGAGGATGGAGAGTGAAAGACTGACGAGGAGAGTGTACAGTATGTGAGTGAGGTGGAGGGGGTGAGAGGGAGGGGGAGGCCGAGGATGAGATGGAGGGATGGAGTGGAGAGGTATATGAGAGAGGGGGGTGTGAGTTGGGAGCGTGGTAGTGAAATGGCAGGGGACAGAGTGACATGGAGGCAATTTGTTTGTGGCCACCCCGTTCGGGATTGAGGCGTCTGGCAATAGATAGATAGATAGAGAACTCATTATCACCCAGCATAATTATTGTCAGCATAACTCTCAGCCAGCTTAATCATCAGTCAACATAATTCAGCCAGCGTAAATGTCAGCCAGTATAATTATCAACTAGCGTAAATGTCAGCTAGCATAATTATCAACCAGCATAACTGTCAGCTGGCACAATTCAGCTGGCCTAACCTTAGCTAGCATAATTCAGCTGGCATAACTGTCAGCCACCCCAACTGTCTGCCAGCATAATTGCCGAACCTTGCTAGCGGCAGAGGTCGGCCCAGTAACGCATTAGTCTGAGTCACTCGTTGTACCCAGGACAAAACGACCAGACTGGAGCCCCTGGGATAGCTCCACCATTTTTTTTTCTAACTGGATACTTGACGATGTTTCCCAGAGATACGATTCCTATTCACAAACTTTCTTAACTTGAAAATTTATATGAATATTCTCTTAAGATTCTTTATGAATCCAAACTCAGGTTCGTAAAATGCCCTCTGTAGGGTCATCTTAGGCCCTTTTTGTTCATTTTCAGGGCAAGAGCCCCCCAAGTGTCCGGCAGTAAACAGGTTGGCTGTTCTAGTTAGCTAGTGTAACTGTCTGCTAGGATTTATGTCAGCTAGCTTTTGTTGTCAGCAAGCGTATCTCTCAGCTGGTATAACCATCATCCAGCATAACTGTCAGTCATCATAATTTTCCATCAGCTAGCAAAAGTATCAGCCTGCATAGGATCCAGAAGACCCTTAAAAATGGAGTATATTTCCTGCCTGGCTTAATTACAAAAAAATATTTGTTTGGTGACCATATCAGATTCAGGCCTTTCACAGCCATTAAGGTTTTACAAGATCTGTCTCCTTTCAGGCAGTTTCAGTCTTTGTTACATCCATTGGCCCATCGTGCTACTGGAGGTTCATTTAAACTACTTCGTATCTAATTAAGTCAGATCAGGTTAATTTAAGACCATTTGTATCAGTTCAGGTCCATTCAGGTCTATTTTTATTCATTAGGTCCTGTAAGGTCCATCCCAGTAGCATGGGTTAATTCCTTCTCTTCCCATTCAGTCCAGTGCAGTGAAATCAGTTCAGGTCCATGTATAGTGATTAAACTGACCACATAAGGTCTTGTCAGGTCCAGCTAAGTTAATCCAAGGCAGCTCTTGTCCACTCAGAGTCTGCTAGTCATGTTCAAATCAAATCATATCCGGTATTCACGCAGGTACACACACCAGTGCCATTTTGGTTCCAGTAAGGCCCCTCACATCTGTTTTGCACTGGCATGGTACAGTAGGTCAGTTTTTTTAGGTCATTCAGATTAGTTTGAGTTCATTCAAGCCCTTCACAGTAATTCAAGCTTGGTAAGGCCAATTCACCGCCATTCAGTTTACATGAGATCCATTTAGGTAACTACAGATCTGTTCAGGGAACTTCCAGTTCATTCACAACCCTCAGATCCATTTTAATAACTCTAATGCCTTTCAGCCGTGTTCATAGTCGAAGTAGTTCAGTTCAGGCCATTTTCATTCGGTTTAGATTTGTTAACCCTTACACTACAGTTACTGTTTCTGTACTGACCAGAAAACTAAGGCCCATTCCTGTACTGCGGCTGGTGTAACGCCAAAACTGAAACCGATTTTTTGACTTTGGACACATAGAAGCTGTCTGAAACTCGTGTTTAGCAGTCCCTACTTCTGCTCATCACCCAGACATTCACTGTCGTTCGAAGGAGTTACATGTATTTCTGCTAATATTGTTGCATTGCTGTATTAATGTTATCGGTATACTGTATTTGAGGGCAATGGAATACGAAATACATGAGAAATACAGTGATAAAAAAGAGATAGTTACTGCATGATGCCAACTTTGGTAACTATAGTTAGTGTTAATTGTACTGTAATCAACAGGTCAGCGCCTTTAAAAGGTAAGTACCTGCAGTATACATGATCAGTTTGTTGTAAAATATCACTTCATAAGGCCAAAGATGGTGTTTGAAGGGATCGACTATGCCCTGTTTTAGTCCCTCCCCAAGCTTTATAGGTTAAGATCCCTTTGTCAGTTCAGGAAGGTCAGGTCTCAGTGCCTAGAAATCAGTGCAGTTCATGCCAGTAAAAGTGCATTCACCAAATCAGCCTCAATGAAATGGACATTTTGGCTGATTACCTTGTAACCTTCAAATTCTTATATTTGCACCGTAAATTTTGACGATTGTGGGGAAAGGTTTTTAAACCTATCCCCCTGGATTGTTAAACCTCTTGGGTTATACCATTGTCCCCATAATCATAACCTCTAAATAAACAACTAACTTCCCCTGAACCCAGAAGCAGTTGCTTCATCAGTATTCCATTGGACTACCCATGGCTTCTACTGCACAGAAGGTGTCCCTCTTTTGTTCTATATAGTGTATAAATTTCATCAGAATAACCTCTCTACCTTGATGGTTTCAGTGAATACCGTCAGCCTTAAGGGTTGCCTGGAAGGGTTTTGCATTAAAATGAATAAAATCTCTTCTGCTCCATATTCTCTGCAACTTCCTGTTTACAGTCCCGCTGACTAATTCATATGTGCTGTAGCTGACTGGTGCACCATATGGTAGATTTGTAGGCTCAAGGAGAGTTATGGCTATTGAGGACTTACACGGCCCTTCAATAGCCCCTATCACTGCCTTAGTATTCTTGATGATTTCATTAACTGCCACATTCTCATAAATATCATTTCCTCCCAGAAAGAGGATAGTACGGTGGTGTTCCCAATCCAATACAGCATTTAGCCGTTCATCATTTGAAAAGGAACTAGCTTTTCCACCCGCAGACCAGAATATTTGTATTTCTGTATCTGGCACCTCTACTGTGCGTGGAGTTATGCTATGCCCCCTTTAAGCCTCAGCACACATTTGTATTCCGCACTTGGGACACCAGAATGGCAGAAAATTACTTTCGGAGAGCATTTGTCTATTAACCCCTTCATTACCAAATTCCACATATGTATACTCCTGCATACATAAAAAAAAGTTCGGCTGAGAAACCGAATTCACTCATGTATACGGGCGTATACATGAGATAGATAGGGACATGCAGGGGAGCTAAATACTCGGTTTGGGCTGAAATAATGATGCCACGTGTTGTGACTGAATAGCAACCAGCTATGACGTCATGCACCCCTGTCATGGCTCTGGCATGTGTCATAGATTTATGCCAATGAGCTCAATTTGTTTGGGGGCATACTGTATAATATATATTTTGATTTTGTTATATATATATATATATATATATATATATATATACCTATATAATGTGATATAATATAGAACAAATGTGATTGTTGGTATCAGCTCATGGTTGCCTAGCAACGAGTCCGGCATTGCTGTACCCGCGGGTGGGGGGAGGGAGGGAGGGAAACATGTGCATGCAGGACAGTTACCCCATGTCCTCATGATAGGAGATACGCAGGATTGCCATGGCGTCGTCTGACAGTGAAAGTGATGTGAAAATGGAATGGGATAGTGAAGTGGAGGGGTCAGATGACAATGAGACTCAGTCTGACTCAGACGAAGATTATATGCCTGAAAATGAGAGTTCAGTGAGCAGTGATGACGAGAGTGAGGAGGAAAGTCACGCTTCCGACACTAGTTCAGCAGTGTCACAGAGAGGGCAAGACAAAGCTGAGCAGAAAACATTGCCCTGCCTGCCCTCAGCAGCCTGGTTTGTGTTCCACCAAACACTTCCAGGTCTGGCATGCCCAGTGATTCACTCACGTGCTTCGGTGCACCTGCCTCGGAGTACACCAGGTGCGCCAGCCTCGGAGTACGCCACCCTGCTCACCTACCTCTCCTGCCTCACCTACCTCTCCTCCTCACCTATCTCACTTACCTCAGGTCTACTTACTACATACCTCATCTGCCTCAGATTTATCTGCTACATAGCTCACCTAAAGCCTACACTACAACAAGGTAAATAATTACAAACCATTTTATTTATGTTCAGTATATATATTTTTTATATATCTTACTACTACTACAACTATTACTGCTACTACAACTACTACTATTACTACACTTCGTTACATATATCTTATGGCCAATATAATATGTATTTGGCAATACAAAAAAAAAATACAGTAATATAAACCTAAAGGAAACAATGTAAGGATAAACAATACACTACCCTACAAACAAGTGGAGTGAATGGGAAATCCGGTTTGAGGGGGGAGCGGGGAGCGGTGGGGGGCCGGGGGGTTGGGGGGGTCGGTAACGAAGGGGTTAAGCACCAAATGTTCAAATAAAGTATATAATAAGAGTCTCTTAGAATGAGTGAGGTATAACTATCACACTAACTCACCTATTATTATCTCCTTATATCCTAGCCAGTTCCCCTTGATTTGGCCAAATCTTAAAGTATGCTTAGCTAGATATGTCAGAATGACATAATGACATGTAATGACCACCGACACTAACAAGGTACAGCCTCACCTTTCTTACCATTGGGTGGATGTACTTCCCATGATGCTCCTTGGCATCCGTGCTTTACCCAAAGAAGATCTCAATTGCAGTCCAGCGCACCTCACCCTTGGTGAACCACTCAGACTTTTTAGTGACCTCTCACTGGATGCAAGCCCTCTTCACAGTCACCACGACCTGTTATATGTATTACAGTGCACAGTGACCCCCTTTAAAGCTATGGCTACCCGTCAACCCTCAAACAACCAGATCGCCATACCACCAGCCCTCGCCAATGCTGACTACATTTTTGTCAAACGGGACGCTTACCATGACCCTCTCTGGTGCCCTTATGATGGCCCGTTCTAAGTCATCTCGTGTTCAGTGAAGGTCATAACGATCATCTGCAAAGGAAAACAGGACACTGTGAGCATCAACTGCCTGAAGCCAGTGACCATGCCTCCAGATGAACCCCTGAACGCCGCACCACCATCCGAGCAGGAGCCTTCAACACCCAGCACACCACCATCATCACCACCTCTACCATCATGCTCACTTGACATATGGGTTCCACCATCCAGCGCACCACATAATGATACCCATGGTGACACTCGCACTTCTATTCTTCCTCTGCAGGTTTCTTCTCCCAATCCTGTAGTGGATGCTGCCGACGGATACACAACCCACAGTGGCCACACTGTACGCATCCCAGAGTGGTATGTTTCACACATTGGAGCGAACCATCTTCTCACAGTGCCCGGGAGGGAAGTGGAGTATTGTAGTGACCACCACCAGCATCCACTACAACCACTTCCCTTGGCGGTCCCAGAGACAACATACACACACTCTGGGCAACAACAGCACAGAGGACCTCTGGCCAGTGTGCCCTTCTTGCCCGCAGGAGCAGAGCGGGCGACTCCGCAGCCATACCGAGGAAGTCAGACCAGGGTGAGCGTCAACATTAGTTCACAAGCACCTGCTCCAGCTAGCTCACCAACAGCACCAGGTCCAGCTAGCTCACCAGCAGCACCAGCACCAGCTTCTCCAGCAGTATCTCACCAGCACCACTTGGAGCCGTCATCACTACAGCAGCTGACAACCTCCTGTACACCACACCTGCTGTAATCTTACAATAAACTCAATAAACTGCTGTTGGGTACAATGAGTTTTCTTTCTCCCATCTCTGAGTGTGTTTGCACCTTGGTCTCTGTGTCACTGTGGCAAGAGGAATAAGACAACCAGTGAACAGCATGCTTCATACGGGCTTACGGCCATGGTTGGGTTGCGTGGGTCTATTCAAGCGTCCTGGTGTCGTCTATGTACAGCGTG
>JAGKTI010023170.1:0-14930 GCA_018397915.1 Birgus latro
AGAGAGAGAGAGAGAGAGAGAGAGAGAGAGAGAGAGCCGGGGAGAGAAAGGGGCGGAGGGGTGTTAAGAGAATGAGTGGTGAGGAGGGAGAGAAGGAGGGGTAGGAGGGAGAGAGAGAGGCTTTATAAAGGAGAGAGGCGGAGCAGAGTTAGAGTCGGGGTGAAGATGGAGAGAAGAATTGTGAGAGATGGTTGAGAGAGAGAGTTAGGGGGAGAGAGGAACAGTAGATGGTTACGAAGGAGAAAATGGGAGAGGATGGAGGAAAGCTGGGTCTGGATGGAAAAAAGGTGGGGATGAGGAAGAGACGAGGCGTGAAGAGGATTAAAGCAGAATGACAAGAGAGAGAGTGAAGGGAGAGAGAGATATGGGATGGAGGAGAGAGAGAGTGAGGTAAGAAGTTGAGTGGGATGATGGATGGGAGACGGATAAGGAAAGCAAGAAATAGGTGAGGAGAGGGTGAGTGGGAGAGAGTGGGAGAAGATGAGAGAAACAGATGGTGAGTGGAGAGGGATGGGGTGGGAAGGTAAGGAGGCATTTAAAAGATTACAGAGAGAGAGAGAGAGAGAGAGAGAGAGAGGGAGAGAAGGCAATGGATGGCTTGAGGGAATAGAAGACCGTAAGGGAGAGAGCAGCATAGGAAAGAGGAGGGAGGGGGAAGGAATAAAAGCGAGGTGGAAGACGGTGAGAAAAAGAAAACAGAGTGGAAAAAGAGAAAATGAAGTGAAAATAAAAGCAGGGAGTGAGGGATCAGGGTAGGGTCTAAGAGAATAAGTGGGGGAGAAGAAGAGTAAGGAGAAATTAGTAATGAAGCGAGGCGGAGGGAGTAGCAGCAGAAAGAATTTATAACAGGGAGATTAAGGGTGAGAATGTAGGTCAGGGAATGAGAGAGACAGTAGGCAAAGAAGCAAAAAGTAGGGAGGAAGTAAAGAAAATGATTGGGAGGGTGAAAGATATTAAAAAGTTAAGGTATAGGATAAGTAGGGAGAATAGATATAACTGGGTGGAAATAGGTTGCAGGAGAAGGGAGAGTCATGGGAGCCCGTCGATGGGTGGGTGGGGAGGTAGAGGAGTATTGTGGTGCAGATGAGGCGAGGGAGAAAGGGAGTGGAGTCAGGGAGTTGATCGGTAATGAGAATAAGGAATAGGGGAGAAGCGAAAGAGACTATGGAAAAGTGAGTGATTGTTATAATGAGAAGTAGGAGATGTGGAGTAGGGAGCGTGAACGGGAGGGAGGAGTTAGATTAAGAAAGGGGGATAGGGGTTGGGGAGAGAATGTGATGAAGAGAGGATAAAAGGAGGGAGGGGAAAACCAACGAGGAAGGGGAGTTAGGGGGCAGGAGGGGGGCAAGTGGGGGAGGGGGTGCTAAGCTGACTGTCACCCCTGCTCCAGCCTGCCTGAGAAAACACTACCTGAGTGGACGGCTTGAGATTGTTGCTGTCACCCCACCTCCACAAGCTAACACACACACACACACACACACACACACACACACACACTTTTCCCTTTCTAATACACATACACACACACACACTTCCCTTCCCATCCTCTCCATTCGCTTCTGACTCCCTTTCTTTCCAGTCTGCACACACACGCACACACACACACACACACACACACACACACACACACACACACACACCACACATCCACCCACCTACACACACAGAGGGAGACATTCAAGGCCACAGACAAACAAACTCCAACCTAAAAATAGCGTAAGCCTTGTCCTGGTGGTGGAGAGGGTGGGTTGTGTAGGGAAAGTGTTCATTCTCTTTAATATTTATTTTTCATATTATTTGATTTTCATCTTATTATTTGCTAGTGTTTCTTTGGTTTGACTTCTCCTGTATAGCTCCATTGATTTCTTGGATGTGCGAGCATCTTATTAAAGTCGTACGTATTTGAAGGTGACCTAAGAATATATCTGTATAAATGTGTTCACGTCTGGTCCACAACCTACAGAAACCATCTTGACACTTCTTCCTAAGCGGTTTTTTATTCATGCGGACCCTTCCACCTCTTCCCTTCGTTCCTACATTTTTCTCTTCTGCCTCTCACTCTGTTTTACTTTCTGTTCATTCTCCTCTTCTCATCCAGCAAGTTCTCCCTGTTTCTTATTTTCTCTTCAGTCTTCCCTACAGTTTTATCCTCTCCCTCATCCGTACTCCCTTTCCTCGTCATTCTACCTTTCACATCTACCTCATCTCTCTTCTTTTTTTACATTCCATCCCATTTCCTCTTCATCCTTTCCTTCATATATTCACTCCGTCTCTCTTCTTTCCTGCACCCCCTCCCACTCTCTTTTCATTCCTCTTTCCTACCTTTCCATCCAGCTCATCTCTCTCCCTTACATCCTCTCCTCCCAGTTTTCTCTTCACTCCTCTTTCCATATCCATCTATGTCCTCTCATTCTACGTCTCCCTTCCCATCCTCCCCATCCCTCATTCCTTCTCTACCATACAGCTCATCCCCCTCCCTAACTCCCTTTCATCCCGTTTTCATCCTCCCTTCACGTCCACCCAGACCCTTCTCCTTCACTTTACCCATTCCATCCTCCCCAACCCTCATTCCTCCCTTCCCATGCAGTCTAGCTTTCTTCCTTACTTCCCTTCATCCCTTTTTCTTTTCACTTCTCTCTGCACATCCGCCGATATCATCCCCCTCCACTCTTCCATTCCCACCCGTCCCCATCCCTCTCTCTTTCCTCCAGTTTTCTTTTCACTTCTCCCTTCACGCCCACTTGTATTATTTCCTTTCAGTTTTCTCTTCCCTTCAGTCCCATCTCTCTCCCTTACGCCCCTTCCTCCTACTCCGTCTTTTCGCTTTGTCAACCCCTGTTACCCCACTCTTGACAACACACAAAATTGCCTGGGTGCAGTTTGCTCAGGTCTCCAATCTCCCCCTTCCTCATTTTCTTCCTTATCTCTCTCAGGTCTCCTCGATTGCTCCACTCTGCTCCTCTTCTGTCTGTTCTTTTAAACCATTCTGTTCCATTTTCCACTTCTGTCATTCTTCTATCTCCTTACATCCTCAGATTTTCCACGTCCTCTCGATGAATAAACTATGATTCTCTCTCTCTCTCTCTCTCTCTCTCTCTCTCTCTCTCTCTCTCTCTGCCTTTTATAGCATTCTGTTTCTTTTCCCCCCCGTTGAATGCTCCCAGGGGTTCCCTCATTATTTCTCTCTGCTTCACCTCTCTCCTTACCACGCCATACTGCTCCACTTTCCCGCCATGTAAATTTCTGCTCTCTCCATAGGCTTCTCTCTTCTAGGTATTCTTTGTTCTCTCTTTTGCACCTCTTTCTGTTTCAATTAATCCTTTTCCACTATTACATTCTGCCATTATTTTCAATTATACTCCTCTTTCCCATTAATGTTATCCCATTCCACTTTATCTCTCTGTTATTCACCTATATCTTCATCCCTACCAGTTCCACTTTATTGATCATCTTTCCCATTTTCTCCCTTTTATTTAATTTTCTTGTACTTTCTCTTTCCTTTATTATTCTATCGAACTACATCCTAGGGTCTTCTTTATTATCTCTATATTTTCATCTCTGTCTCATCTCTCTCCCTTTTTAGTATGATTCTGTTCCACCATTCCTTACTGATAATCACCTGTCCACATCCTTATCCCTGACACATACTGACTATCATTCTCTGTTCCATCTCATTCTGTTTCATCTCTCTCCCTCTTGTAAAATTCTTCCCACCTGCCTCCCTTGAATATCACTCTGCCCACCTCTATCATTATCTTTCTATATGAATCTGTTCCACCTATGTCCCTTGTATACTCGTATCATTCTGTTTCTCTTTTCCCTCTTGTATTTCATTCTTTTCCACGTCTCTCTTTTTCATAGCATTCTTTTTCATTCTTTCCCTTTTCTGTCATTCTGTTTTACCTCTGTTCGTTTCACATCAATCTGTTCCCCCTTTCTCCCTTTCGTATTACTGTGTTCTAACTCTTTCCCCTCTACATCATTCTTTCCCCCGGTCTGTTATTCTCCTATCCACATCCCAACCCCTCCCAGGTCATCTCCAATGCTCCACTCCTTTCCAGCCCTCCTTCGCTTTTTTCATTATCATTCTTTTCCATTTTTCTCTCCTCTCTGTCACTCTCCCACCTCGTGCCTCTTCACTTGCAGTCGAATCACCGATGACATCACAAAAGCACACAAAAATCTCTCTCGCTGCAGTTTACTCAGTCCTTCACTCTTCCACTTCGTCTCTTTTGTCCACTCTTCTTTATTGCTCACCTCTCCTCGACCTGCGACCCCCCTTTCGTCCACGCTACTACAGTGTATGTGCGTCTGACGGTACACTCTTGGCAACAGACACAAAAATATTTCACCGTACACTATTCTGCTAAATCCATTGACTCTTCACTTTCCATTTATCTTACTCAATTCTGCATTCTCTCTCTTCCTCTCTCTCTCTCTTCACACACACACACACACACACACACACACACACACACACACATTTCGCATTCCTCTCACCGCACCAAGCAAATCTCTGTTAGCACTCCTATTCCCGGGACAAACCTAGAATTCTACCTATTCCGATGATTTTATTCAGCTGAGAGTGAGCCATAGGAGTCTGGGGGTGGCAATATTGGCACCATTAGCCCTTTCATGGTCAAGATAACTCTGATATTTTTTTCTACCTAATGCCAGACGATTTTATTCATCTGAGAATGAGTATTAGGCGGCTGAGTATAAAATCAACCATATTATCTTATACCAATCTCACTTCACACAGATTTCAGTTATTTATTTATTTATTTACTTCCTACCTCTCTTTCTATACCTATTCTTAATTTCAGTCGCTCCTCTCATCAAACGAAACAAATAGTTCTGACAAACCAACCCACTCCATCGTATTCTGTCCAATCCATCTCTCTTTTCCCCATCGCTATTACTCACCTCTCCCTTTCCTGCCTTTCCTCTCACACGTATTCTCGGATTTAGACATTCCATTCACTGAACACAAAACACATTTCCGCTAAACTCATCCTATTCCATTATATTTTGTCCAATCCACTTCTCTTCACTCCATCTCTGTTACTTACTTCTCTATTTCCTGTCTCTCTTGTCACTGGCTCTCTCTCAAACTTTTGTCGTTCCTCTCACTAAATCAAACAAATCATTCAGAAGTTTTCACACAACATTTTACCGGGTCCGTCACTCTGCTTTCAACCATTTTATTTTATTTTTTTTTCTATCACTTTCTCTTTGTTGTCCATCTGAGTTTGATGTCGTTTTCAGCCTTTCATCCCGTGCTTCCTTAGTGTGTCCGCGTCCTTTCGTTAACACATGACACAGGTTCCGCATCACCACAAAGCAAATGGTCTTTCACACTTCCACGGCTGTTCCACCTTCTCCCTTTTCATTATGCTTTAGGTATCTTCCACCATCTCCTGCTTTTCAGCCCTCTATCTGTCCTCCACTTTCTTTTCCTCCTTAATTCCATGGTTCTTTTTTTACCTCCCCCTCACTTTTATCTGGTATTTCTATTCCAATTCCTCAATTTTTCCTGCCCTCTAACTCTCCATTGTCACTTTTCCACTTCTTTCTCCTTTCTTCCCCTCTTTTAGACCTTGTTTTACATTTTCTTTCTTTTTTCTCTTCCACGTCCTGTCCTTTACTCTCTAGTTTTCCACTTTGTCAGTTTCTGTTAGTCCTTTCATGAAAACACAGGCGCTTGTTTTATTTTTGTTTTATCACATGATATAGTCTTTTACTTTTCCATTCTTCTCTCTGTCTCTGTCTCTGTCTCTGTCTGTCTGTCTCTCTGTCTATCTCTCTCTCTCTCTTTCTCACTCTCCCTACACTTTGTCAGTATCTGTCACTCCACTCATGAAAACACAGACCATTGTTTCAATTTTTCCTCAAGAAAATTAATAATCCTTTCTTCCATTTCCTTCTTGCACACACACACACACACACACACACACACACACACACACACACACACACCATTCTTCCACTTCCTTCTCGAATTCGCACCTGTCTTCCACCCTCCAGTAGAGAGCTTAGTCAGTCTGTCACTCCACTGAAATCACTATTTCGCCGCGTTATATTACCTCCTGCATCCCTCCACTTTTTCTTTATTATCTTTTTCTCTTTTTCCAGTCTTTATCTCTTATCGCCTTAGACATCGCAAGTTCTGCCTTTCATCCTTGACGCTGTATCACACTAATTACACTACTGTATATTCACGCCCTCAATCTTCCACTTCATCTCTTTTACCTCCCCCTTTTCCCATTTCCTCTTCCTCTACTTTCTCTTTGCTATAATATTATCTTCTCCATTTCCAGTTCCTGACGCCCTCCTCAACGACGTTATTCTTCCACGGCTCTGTTTACATTTTCACCCTTCCACTTCTTTTCTGTTGCTGTCTTCTCTTTATATCTTCTCATAATCTCCACTTCCGCTCTTTACGCTTATTTCTCCACTTCCTCTCTTTTCCTCAACTTTTCCACCTATATATTTCTTAGTTATACTCCACATTCTATTTTCTGAGACGTCTCCTCTTCCCCTCTCATTCCTCCTACTTCGGCATTTGCTTTCTACATCACCCTACATCTCTCCTCCCTCCTACCTCTCCAACCTCCTCTCCCTTTTCTCTAATCTCCCCAGATCCTCTAAATTTTCCCCTATTTCTTCACCTCTTTCCTCCACACCCCCTACTTTCCTCCATCTATCCACTGCGTTTCCATATCCTCCTCCCTATCCATCTCCTCTTTCTTTTCTCCTACTATTCCACTCCCTCTCATTATCCTCTTATCTCTTCACCTCCTGTTCATATCCTTCTACCTGTCACTTCTTTATAGCTCCTCTACCTCTCCTTCCCCTCTCTAATGTTTCCCACCTTTCTACTTTCACTTTATTTTTCTATGTATTTCCACTTCCTCTCTATTTCCACTCTCTCTCCATTGTCTTCCTATCTGATTCTACCCCTTCATTTCCACGCCATTTCGTCTTACCTTTTCACTTCCTTTTTTCCCTTCTGCCTCTCCACGTCCTCCAAACACCCTCTTACCTCTCCGTTTCCTCCTTCTTTCCTCTTTGTCTTTGTTCCCTCTCTGTTTCTTCCTTCCTCTTCACTTTCTGTACATTCCTTTCTACTTTCTTCTCATATTCTCCCTTCCCTCCTCCTTTTTCACATCTTCTCCATACAGACCTACCTTTCCACTCCCACTCCATATCCTCATTCCTCTCCATTTCCTGCACCTCAATCTACCACTCCACTTCCAATTTCCTCCTGCTCCCCCACATCCACACCATATCCTCGTGCCTCTCCATATCCTTTACTCCCCTTCTCCCTACCTTTCCACTTCCAATTTCCCCATTTTCCTCCGCATCTCCTCCCTTCCCGTCTGTCTCTTTCACTCCATGCCACTTCTCCACCTCCACTCTATTACCCTTTCCATCTCCACAACACGACAACGATGACACAGCTCCACCACACTCTATACAAGCCTCCACTCCACCATGGTTCGTGCTGTGTGGCGCTGTGGAATTAAAAGTGTCTGGCTGTCTGTTCCACTCTCACTGCTCTGTCAGGATGGTGCTCGGGTGAGAAATGAGAGGAAAGGTTGCAGGCACACCACACACCATGGCCACTACACCAGCACATGACATCACCACACCACCATATCGGAAAGAATAATACCACGCATCACAGTCACAGTGCTTCAGTCTTTCACCACAAAATCATACAGGAACAATAATACATGACACACCACAGCCTTGGCATCACCATGTAACAACACCACATCATACATGAATAGCACATTATGACGTAACAACTACCACATCAGCTCATAACAACAAACCATTACAAACAGTGCGCCAGACACCACCACACCACAACCTCAAGAGCTCATGACATCTCTGTGATAGTACTTGATGCCAGCACATGACACAACCACACAGCAATCCTCATACCGGCTTATTCATCACACAAGAATAGCACTACAGTACATGACGCCACCCCAGGACACCACCACACATCTCACGACACTCTTGTCCTCCTCCTCTTCCTCTTATCACCAGAGAGAGAGAGAGAGAGAGAGAGAGAGAGAGAGAGAGAGAGAGAGAGACCAGACACACGCCGAACAAAACATTACCTCACT
The DNA here is from genome assembly GCA_018397915.1 of Birgus latro. Classification (NCBI taxonomy): domain Eukaryota; kingdom Metazoa; phylum Arthropoda; class Malacostraca; order Decapoda; family Coenobitidae; genus Birgus; species Birgus latro. The sequence continues at coordinate 8,142 of JAGKTI010023170.1, forward strand.
CTTGCATCTACAGCGAAGGTTGTAATTATACCACATTGCACAAAAACAGTACCACATGACACCACTACATCACACAATAAACGACACCACAGTCGATGTTACGTCCACGTCCCCAGCTGCACTGCTGGGAGAGCAAGTACGAGTTCTTTCAGCTGCGTGGTGAATGCTTTAACCAATAATCCCACTATCGGAGAGTACAAAGTGATACGAAAACATGTTATCGGTTCCCATTTTCATTTTACCCAAAGCATAAAAATAAATGGTGTTATATGGCACACTTTTGTAAAATCCGACTCGATTATCTTAACAAGGCAATTCATCGAAACATTTGTCACATTACGTTTTTCGCTCCGGTACATGTATATTAGATTATAATTATAGGGATGTCCAAGCATTATGGGGATAATTAATTATATCATTCAGCTCTGAGTTATTGAATTTACAGTAATTAGAAAGGCATATACCACCCAATATTAGGGAACACCACTATTGATAGCACCCCAAATTAGGCTTTAACAATCTCTGTATCGATCTCCACCACCACCACCACCACAACCATCACCACGTCTGTCATCACTCCTCCACCAGTGTCACCACCATTTCTTCATCACCTCAACTGCCTTCACCACAATTGCTTTCACCGTTTATACCATGACTGTTATGTTCTTCACTGGTACGTTCACCCCTACCTTCACTACCACTACTCTCACCACAGCATTCATCACCACCACCATGGCAGTTACATTCGTCACTGGTACATTCACTGCTAAGTTCACCAGTACAATCACCACCATTAAAACTATCATTACTCCTCATACCACCACGATCACCATACTTACACAACCATTTTTTCATCATCTCCACTGTCATCATCACCACTTTTTTCAACATTTTCACCATTACCACTACAGTCTCCACTGCTTCATTCACTGCTCCCTTCATCATAATTACCTCCCTTCCACCATTATCATCACCATTTCTTCATCGCCTCCACTGCTTTCACCACTGCTACTTTCACCATTTTCACCATTAACACTGCATTCTTCACTGCTTTACTCATTACTACATTCATCATATTCATCATCACTGAGCCTCCATTCCTAATACATTCATCATTTTCACCACGATCACTATCTTCTTCACTGTCAAAATAGCTTCCTTCACAGTCACAGTGCTTCAGTCTGTCATCACCACTGTCTTCATTACCAATACCACTTTCACCGTTTTCACCATTACCACCATCACTAAATATCACCAACTCTCCCCATCACTATCACCACCATTGCCCTAATCACCATCACTGCCTTCATTATTGCTGCTCTTTTCACTAACGCCACCAACACCATCATCACCACTACTTTCATCATCCTTGCATTCACTGTTAATATTTTCACCACCGTGTTCCCTCATCGTCACCAGCATTTCTTCACCACTTCTGCTTTCACCATCATCATCATCATCATGACCAATATCTTTATCACTATCACCATAACTACCTTCATCCCTACTTCTTTCACCATCATCACTGCCTACCACTGCCTTCGCCACCACTACCTACGCTGCGGTTATATTACCTTCAACACGATATTACGTCCATCAGTAACATTGTCTCAAACTTCTACAGCACCGAAGCTGGTATGAACTGTGTTGAAGTTAGGGATGATGGTGATGGTGAAGAGAGTTATGATGGCAGTATTGATGGTGCATGTTGTATGGTGGTGAAGGTAGAGGTGGTGATCAAGGTCATAAGGATAATGGGTGAATGTCGCAGTAGTTCTGATGGTTTTTAAAGATGGCGAGGGCCGTGATGAAGGTATTTATAGTGGTTGCGATGGCGGCTGGGATGGTCAAGATAATGTAAATATTAGTAATAAGGTTGTGGTAATGGAGGTGAAGTGGGGATGAAGGCAGTGGTAGTTATAGACCTGACCTGACATCATTTCAACTAGCCTTAATACCGTATTTGTATCATCATCAATATCATAATTATTAATGTCACCACCTCTGTCATAAACACTGCTCCATCATCTTTTACTGTCACGCCAGTTATCACTTCCAAACCATCCCCATAACTACCAGCAATATTCTTGTCACCGCAACTAGCACTTCAACCAACCAGCATAATTATCACCATCGCAACTCAGTTATCGCTACTGTCACCTCTATCTTTAACACTGCCCCGTTGCCTTCCAGTATCTTACATCTCACCTCCACTCCATCACCACAACCACCGCCGATATTATTCAACACCGAATCGTAACAACAACTACCACCAACAGTTTTATCACCATAACCCCCATCTCTAACTCTATCACCAACGCTGCCTTATTGTCTTCCACTATCATCCCAATTATCATCTCCACACCAAGGCTACAACCACAGTCAATTGTAGCACCATCACCACAACCACCAGCAACAGCTCTGTCATCAAAACCGCTCAATCAATCATTACCATCACCGTCTCTATCACTATCACTGCCCCACTGCCTTCCACTATCATTCCAATTATCATCACACCACTACCACAACCACCACCAATATCGTTATCGCCACCATCATCAGTGCCTCTGTTGCTCCTGCCTCGTTGCTCTCTCATCTTGGCGTCAATTGCAGTGTTTACATTTTTACTAGACTGACAATGGGATCCTGATGCTTCTTGTCTTTGGCGGCAGAGGAAACTGGTAACATTACGAGCAGAAAAGAAAATTATCACCGAACTCAGGAGCTATAAATAGAATAAAAAATCAGTTTCAGAAGGAGTGCAAGTGAGTATCTTGCTCCTGATATACAGTTTTTAATCATTTGACTCCGGAAATTGACATGACAGTCCTTTCCCCAAGGACTAGCAATTTTCTGCCTGAAGTGGATGGGGTCACACAGATCATGTCACCACATGTGTGTTAATACCTGTCTTCCCTATAAAATACACACTAGGGCCATCTGATTGAAAGCTGAGTTGACGATATCAGAGAGAGTGTTTATGCATGAAGGCAGTTTCCAGTCACTGCCTGGGATTGACTTCGCGGTCTTCCTGTCATCAGCCCATCACTGTACTACTTGACCACTACCTCTCCCCATTATGTTGTGCGAAACAATGCGACACCAATATTATTTGCGATAGTCACGGCAGATTAATGTGCTGCAATAACACGAATATTAGGGTACAAAGGCAGAGATGAAAACACATCACCAGCAATAAAAACACGGCGAACAAACAGGCTAAAAGCAACAACAGGTTAACGAGGCATCATCCCCACTGACCGTTTGAAAACAAAAATAAAAAGATGAGGCAATTACAAGGGAATTAAACCTGGAGGCAATAATAACACTAAAAGCTACAGGTATGGAAAGGTTGCAGTGCCAGTTACAACGGAGGAAGCACTGACACCCCGAACACGACTACGCAAATAACAGTGCCAGTAACAGTAACACGGAACGAGCAGGAGACATCACTGTTTTCGGCCAATTCTTAACTAACTAAGCCTGGCGAGATGAGGGGGAACTTGGACCGTGTGAGTGGCTCATTATACCTTTTCCACGTTAACTTGGTCTAGAAATGACATCCCAGTCTTAAAAATTGAGTTGTAACACTAGGCTAGCACAATAATATGGCCCAAATTAAGAATTGCTACGGAAAGGATGTAGAGCCTCAGCATTGTCTCTTTCTACCACTGAAATGTGTGAAATAACCTGAAAAACTACGATCTATGGACAAATTAAAGTGAAAGAACTGTAGTTCCTCTTCCTTATCAGCCTGTTTGTGGATATGACTCATTAATAGCCTTTTGTATGATACATACGTCAAGAACATAAGTAACACAGAAGGTAACAGCTAGGGAAGAGTGGGAAGTGCTGGAAAAACAATCTGAGTAGACTTAAATATGACTTCTTTCTCCTGTACGTTTCAAAAGAAAATATCTAGAAAAAACTGCTTAGGCCCACCCTTCTTGGAACTGTAGGAAAGTGTCTGGGAGCGGGTCTGATGAAAGAGGAGAACTGTAGAAGCTAACTGAAAAGAGAAGGTCCTGTGGGAGATGTGTTTACAGAGAGAGGCGTTGAAGTACGAGGGGGTCAGAAGCAGGGTAGTATTTTCGTCAGCTGAGAGGCTTTGTAGCACCTCTTCCTTGCCAGTTTATTTCTGTATCCGGCAGGTTATTATATACATTCATGACAAACGTCTCTCAGTTCCCTTCCTGTCTAATGAGTGGGGGATGGTGGACTACAAGAAAGGGACAGCTTCAACCTGAATTCCACTTGGCTTTCATCCTGAGGAGCCTGGGACAAGTGTAACAACGTAAAAATCATCTATGTGAACCATGTTTTTTATTTTTAAATAAGAAAAATAGAGTAACCCTCCTTCCCCCCTCCCCCCAAAAATAAATAAATAAACGTACATGTGATTCTTAACACTCTATATGTGGAAATAAACTAGTCAGAAGGAGGTGTTAGAAAGGCTCCTAAGCCAGCGTGAATACGAGGCACTGTATTAGGACTGTATTTCTCATCAGCATCTTCTTCCTACCAGTCTATTCGTATGGAACGCTGATATTCTCTTAAGATGCTGGGCAGGGACGTCTTCATGTGGGAAAACGTATTGTAACAGGACGTCTCGACTGCCCAGTTATACAAACGTCCATCAGTTCCTTCCTGATTCAGCGAAAGAAGAATAGTAGACTGCAGGAAGAGGATAGTCCCAGCCTTCATTTCGCTGAGTACACACTGAGTTGTACTTGAGGCTAAAACAACAACAACATAATCTTTACAGATCATTAAAAAATCTATTTCTTTATTTCAAAGACGACTTAACTGAAATTACTTATACGCAAGATAAATAACTAGGTAGGACACACTCGAAAGCCTCGTAAGCCCGCCGACATGAGAGTGAAGAAGGGTGTCGTATTATGAGGAAGGGTCAAGGTGAGTGTGAGGCGTTTTATGTGAGAGTGGAAGAGGAAGTCACGGAACAGAAAACAGCTTCATATGGTTATAAAGGAACAGGAGAGCATTTGACCCCTTCAGTCTCATAAGTACTTTTATGATTTATTGTTGCTATATTGTGCTTATGTTTTTGTTTTGTTTTTTTTACGTGTCCGACTCTGGGCAAAGGCTTCAGGGCCTATTTCTCGGGGGCAATGACCTATCTCAAGGCCCAGTAGTCCTCCTACACCTCCACCTGTCACCACTTCGGCGCTAACACCCACCATCCATATTGAAACATGCTAGGGCTGTCTCATACAGGATTGGTGTACTGGTATTAGCGGGGGTATTTTTACGACATGTCGGCTGGTCATCTGGTAGATCAGGAGAGTCTGCTTGTAGGAAATTCAAATCCTCAAACTGTTCCCTGCCCCAGGCGGGATTCGATCATGGGTCCATTAGGACTGCAGGCCGCCTCTCTACCGATTCAGACACCGCCTCCCCGCTGGTGTTACTGAGTCAGGGGAGTTTTTTTCTTTAGCTGAAGGAGTTGGAAAAAAAAATCATTAACCTCTTCGCTAACAAACTAACGACGATCACTCTGAGGGTGAGTGAAAATTGCCTGGCGGTAGCATGAATAACTAAATACTTCGTCATCAGACTGAAATAGGCTAATTCGACAGAAGGACACTCCTGAGATGAAAAATATCATCTGACAGCAGAAAAATAATGTCAGCGTTAGAGTGTTGGCGGATTTTGCTTTCAACGTTTGCACTGGTGCTGGGAAGGAGGGATATCTTCACTTGGTTGCACTGATATGACCGGACTGCTCCTCTGCGCAGTTACACAAGACCCTCAACGCCCTCCCCGTCATGTGAATGGATGAAGGTGGACAGCAGAGGAGCAGCTTCACCCTGCAGTCCACCAGGTTAACATTTCAGGTGAGTCTGGGGTAACAACAGTGAGAAAAACAACAATAAAGACAACAACATTGTACGGCGAAAGACCATTTAAAAGCTAACTATAATCATCTGGTCGTAGCAAAAATATAGTAGCTAAGGTTCTTTTGCCATCAGAGGGCTAATGCGTTACGTGTCACAGCCTCCTTCGTTATTGCATTATATTCTGGCAACCTCTGAGCGGTCCTATTTACTTTAGAAAAAAATCATGCTCCCATAGGGTTAAGAGAGGAGCCACAACGTAAAAAAATTGAAACTTTGGCACGAGGGAAGGATAAAGATAGTATGAAGAGTATAAAGAGAGGACTGAACCGGGGCTAAGGAGAGAGGAAAGAGCTACATTGAAACGAGGAAGAAACGAGAGGGTAAGAGACCAGGTTTGAGAGGAAAGAAAGAGCTGCGATTTGAGTCAGAGAAATGATTTGCTCGTACATTATGAATAGCAGGAAGAAACAACGATTTGTTATGGAGAAAAAAGCTGGAGTAGGATAGGAAAGAAGAAACCTGGCTTGAGAACAAAGAAAGATCTGTAATTATGAAAAGGAGGAAATAGCTGCGATGTGCAAGAGTGAGAAAAGAGCTGCGATAGGATTGAGACTTGAGAAATATGGTCTGCGAGGAAGAGAGAGCTGTGATTAGAGAGGGAGAAAGGATTAGGATTAGAGAGGGAGAAAGGGCTAAGATTAGAGAGGGGAAAAAAGCTATGGTATGAGACGGAGAAAAGAGCTGCGAATGGAAAGGGCGTGAAGAGGTATGGACTGAGAGGAAGGAGAGGGATGTCTGTGAGACGTCTCACTGCGAGATAAATATCTGTGTATATAGAAGTAAGTAAATGAAGTACTGTAGAACCAATTACAGTGAAAGAAGGAGAAAGAGAGAGAGAGAGAGAGAGAGAGAGAGAGAGAGAGAGAGA
>JAGKTI010023171.1:3695-14928 GCA_018397915.1 Birgus latro
ATATATATATATATATATATATATATATATATATATATATATATATATAGTTTTCATATCGCAACTTATTTCACGTATATAGTTCAGTGGCAGAAAAAGACAATACTAAGAATTTACATTCTTTCTACAGCACTTCTTCAGGACTGGCTTCATATTCAAATATTAATATTTTATCAAAATAAAGCATTTAGAACAGAGAGAAAGATGATAATTTTAGGCCTAGTTAAAGTGAACAGAGTATTCCATGCTTCAGAATCTTAATAGATTAGAATTTCTAATATCAGAGTGATGAAATTATTCTTCGCATAATACAGTCATTTTATTGGCCATAATATAAATTAGGAGCGGCAGTGTCCTTTTACGCTGCACTGTTGAAATCCATGCACAAGAAGTTACTGGTAAAAGCATCAGGAGTGTATTGGGAAATTCCGGACCTGCCATCCTAAACAAGGTAAACTGATGAACTGCTAAAGAAAACATCCTTAATCTTAGGCAAAGGTTTCTCACACACAGCCTTCCACCTACACACACTTCCACATTACAATATTGATTAAAGGAGACACAGCTTGAAGAAAAATTTTCACTGAACATGCAGCAATAGCAGATCTTACCAAAGATGAATGGATCCAGCTCACTGATCCCCAAACTTTTAGTTACCTCCCATGATACGCTGGGAATACGTGGGTAGTTTTGTATCTTCCCTATCCACGACATAGGCATCAAGTCCACTTCTCACACGCACTGTAGTCGACCCGTGTAAGAAAAAAAAAAAAAAGTATGATTTCCAAACATTCATCACACTACCCTGGATCTCAGCAAGTAATAATTAAGGCTTATATCCTCATCGGTTAAAGAAACTCCATAACACCTTTTCCAAAACGATTTATTATGTTTATATCACATTACTTTCCACTTTTGAGTTATGTTAAACCTTTTAATATTGCCTCACTTTACATACACAGTGTACAAAAGGATATAAACCAGCATGATCAAAGTATGAATAGCTAATGAAGAGTTGCTACTGAACTCTCTTAATCGACGAGAACACGGACCTAAGACTGGATGGCGTGGTGCAGACGGAGTGCCCATATATACAGTATGTGTGTCTGAGAAGCAATGGCTGGCGGTGACAATTATTAGACCCACAGATTGAAGTTCTTTTCCTATTAAATATACACATCTGCTTCAGCCCAATTTCGACCGTCTGTAGGTAAAACTGTAGGTTCTTCACAGAGAGCACAGTTATGTAATATAATTCATCCATTTTATCCATTTGATTGTGAAATGAAGGCACAGTGTTTGGCTGAGTTCCTGTCCCACTTGGTCAGGAAAGAATGGATTGGGATACACATGCACACACACGATCAATTCCTTGTCATAATCCAGGTTTTGATGTGCAGGAAGGATGGGGAGGTTATAGAATCTTCTTTGTCCTGTCTTAACTTCATAAATACACCAAAGTTAAGAGACAAAAATTACAACAGGGTATACAGTAAAACCTGTGTAAGTTGGCATTCTATAAGTCAGAATTTTGCACGTCATAATGGCATGTGAAAATCGTTATTGAAAAAGTAAAAAAAGTCGGCATCCTATAAGTCAGAATTTTGCACAAGTCATAATGGCGTATGAAAATCGTTGATGAAAATAATTTAAAATGTTCGAAGTTGGTAAAAAAAAAAAATACCCAAGTCGAAAAATGATGTCTAACGGAAGACACATCTTGGAATGGTGACGCATCATTCTAGGCTGTAAGGACTCGTATTGCTCCACCAGTCAGAAAAATCTCGTGAAACTAACCCTAAAACGTGAAATCTCGGCTAAGGGAAGCCATATCTCGGTATGATGACGCACTGGCTCATCATGTTCTAGCCTGTGAAGGCCCATCAGCCACCTCCCATCCAGTGTTGCTAATAAGGCGGCTTGCCCACTAAATGTAGAGGTTTTTGAAAAAAATTGGGGGGAAAATAAATTATAAAGACTACTCTATATCTAGCATATTGTAAAGTCCTATCTATCATTGTTTTCCTTAACCCGCCCAGTCCCACCGACGTACGATGCACGTCACCACTTTTTTTTTTCACGCTCAGACCCACTGACGTGCACTGTACGTCAGTCAATTACAAGGCCCGTTGTTTGCACATTTTTCAAGATTCGCTGGTGATTTTTGGTAGGCTTATGTGGGAGACCTTCCCCTACCTGCTCTCAAGCGGGGATACTGCCTGGCCCCACCTGACCCCCCCTCCCCCCTCACACTCGGCAATTCACCTGTTAGCAGTAACCTGGCCAGTAAAGAAATGTTGCTCCACGGTCTCTCCATTGACGAAATTCACGGTGAAGAAACAAACAGGAGTGATGAGGTGGTAATGTTGTAAAGGCAGGTGCCATATGTGGATGTGTTTGGTGACTGAACAATGCTTCTATTGCCTATATAATTGTGTGAAAACCAATACAGTCTTGTAATACACATAAATTCGTACCAAATAAATAAATAGTAATTTAAAGTGGCCTTAATTAGTTTACCCTCCCATACTTCGTTTTCTTTGTAGCCAGATACCATAAGAGAGAGAACGAAAGTTAAGGCTCACTCGTCACCTGTAGCAAAATTGATAAGCTCACTAGAGTGATTTATCTATGAATTTTCGATGTTTCTCACCAATAGCGGAGGTTTGAGCCCCCCCCCCAAAAAAAAAGTTGAAAATCGGTCGGGTTCTGAGGGTGTGTTCGGTAAAAAATCGGTCCGGACTGGGCGGGTTAATGTTCCCTAATTTTCATCAGTCTGGTGGATTTTTATCTCCGCTTAGGCATGTCTAGCAGATATCTGGGCTGTACAGTACTGTACATTCCATTTGGAACCTCCTCCCTCACTCTGCCTCAGTTTAGCATCTGCTACCACTTGCGTCGGTTTCTCTCGCATTCCACATGGCTTCTAAGGCTCATTCAGGCGGGAAGGGGAGCGTCAACCCTCTCCCAGGAGTGAATCAACATGCAGCTTCCTAAGCAGTGTGTCCTCAGAGATTCCTGAAAAAATTTTCTGCTGTGACTCTGATAGTGATTAAGTTGGCCCACAATAGTGATTACAGTAGTGATTAAGGCCTGTATACAGTGTACATAAAGTGTAATACAGTACTGTAGTGTTCTTAAGTTCAATATATGAAGTGTGATTGCACAGAAGCGATCATATTCTCCCTAGCACCTCTGCATCCTACCAAAAGGCCCTCCTTATGCTTGGATTACACCCTTTGCATGCATGGTAGGTGATTTTTTTTTTTTTCTGGTTAGTCAGGAATCTCATATTTCCAATAAGTCACAGTTATAATCAAGTTGAATGGCCTGGCCTCAGCCCAAGCTATTTCGACTTAGAGAGGTCTTACTATACATCTTTTCTGCATGTCTTTCAAGTAAACGGAGGCAAAATCTTCCATTGTCTAGTTCTTCCTGTAAAAACATATCTAGGTTACGACAGTTAATCGACCGTAAATATGACAAATAATCCCACCTCTGGGTCTAAAAAATAGTGGTGTTGAGGAAAGTTTGGCCATGTCAGTCTCGGAGTATAAATTGCACCAGTCCTTGAGGAAGTTGGCTTACACGGCTTGACGTGGCAGTGTCTTGTAAATGAGGTTTGATCCTGCCATTGGTGGATCCAGCGGTAGATGGAGGACACGCTCGCTCCCGTCTTGAAAGAGATATACTGCACCGACACCCCACCCAGCCACATCAACACGAGCAACGAGCGAGCACCCATAACCAAGCTGCTGTTGGACAGTCTTCGCTTCATTGTGATACTCTGCCAGACAAAAAATTTAAGAGGTGCGGTAATAATTACACAAACGTTTGAAAGTAGAAACTAGGCCACATTCTCCTTTCGCAGACTGTAATGAACTGTCCTGTATTTGCTTCATTAGGTAACTTAAAAGATTGCTCTCTTATTTAGAGGGAAAAAACTCATTTATTATTATTATTGGAAATTTGGCCCTATTTTTTTTTTTTTTTTATTATTCACTGCTGCTTCTCCACGCCATGCCAACAAATATTCTGGTTTCCTCATCCTTATAGATATGTGATATACCTAATTCCCTTCACGCCTAACACCTTTCCTTCCCCCCTCACTCTGTCTGTCTGTCTGTCTCTCTCAAACACACACTTCATGCATTCATTCTAGCAGCACTTCCCCAAATTAGCCGCCTTCATTACGTCTCATGAACGCTGTTTTTCTTCCAAGCTTTTTTTTTTTTTCATTCATTGGTTTATCTTGTGTTATTCTGCACCAACTCGTGCTAATATACGCCCCCCACCCCTTTTTCTTTTTAAGGACTGACCTCGAGGTAACACTTTTTGAGTTTCAGTGTCCAGTAAGTGATTACTGACAGGAAAGAAGCTTGAGCGCTGACATATAAGCAAAATCCGAGTCAGAATGTAATGTCTGATACGAAGGATGGCAATTTAATAGCGATCAGAGGAAGGGAATCAAACCAGAGCCCCGCGGGATCACAGTCCGCAACGTAGCCATTGAGTCAAGAAGAGTACTATTTGCCTACTTGGCTACACAGGCTCTTATTCATTTACTTATATGTAGCTCGCTACAAACATTAACGACATTGAATTACTTCTGAAATTTAGAGGGTTGGACTGTTTCTTGGGAACATGTTACTGAATGTTTTCAAACACCGTCCTAAATTTAGATGACATGTTGCTGCTGGCGTCAAAATAGAAACTACCTGTTGTTGTGTCCATAGAGAAGACCCATCCTGCTGCTCGTGCCAATATTAAGGAAATTTATGAACAAGAAAACGTGAGGCCAAAGTTTTCCCGCAACAGCAACATCACGCGTAGAGCAGAGCCATTCCACACCTGCATATACAAGTAAGTGTTCCCATTAGCCTGTCACAAGGAGGCCATCAGCTAAGAGGAAATAACTAACTCATATGTGATGATTTTACCAGCAGCAAACTGATGTGTTTGCAAGAACCTGCCCCTGCATGCTTCCTACCACTTTTATATTCGGCGACGAATGTAATATTCAATTCTTGCTACAGGGAAACATTTTATTCCACTTCTGGATCTGCTCTAGTAGTGGATGGGGTAAACAGTTAAAATTGTGAAGGTAAAATTCAGTCAGTTCTTCTCAGGTCTACGACAAGACTCTGATTATTTGAATGTTGGTAACGCTATGACTGTCAGTGTTGTTGCTGTATGATGTCTGATTATTAAATGAAGGTATAAGCTGTGATTAATTTATATTGCGTGATACATTCACTGAGATGTCAGTACTGCCCACGTAGAATTATCCAGTTAACCATTTTCTATCCGATGAGGGCCAGTATATTTATTACAATTATGATAATTCATTTTGCTGCTCCAAACTATTTGATGAAGCTTACGAATTTTCCTCTGTAGCGAAGGTGATAGTAATTAATATAGAGTTCCAGGTCTTCACTAAGATTCGCGTTTATGGACAGTTACTGGTTTTATTTCACAGTACAGTATTGTCTAAAAACAACAGAAGTCTGTGGAGAACAGACATTGTTACTGAGGGTGGGGCTTTCTTTTTTCACTCTAGGTATCAAACTAGTTTTTCATCTTAGGAGTTCACCTTAGAAGGCTACTGAAGAGGTTAGTGAATGACATCTAATTTCTCTCGTTCTAATTGGTTTTCAGACCTGAGCAAAGCAGTTGAGGGATTAAAAAATTAATTAAAAAAAAAGGAAAAGATGCATTCATATTAATAAGGTTATCGAAGTGAATAGGTTTAAGGAAGGTATCACCGTTGGTTAAGGAAGCTCCCTTATACTTTTTCCTAAGCGATTTGGTTTGATTTTTTTTGTGTGTGTGTCCGACTCTGGGCATAGGCTTCACAGCCTGCTATCAAGGCCCTGCAGTCCTCCTACATGCCATACACCTCTACATGATTACAGCTTACTGCTTTCTTCTGCGTAAAATAAATACTTCCAATATCGCTATACTCTACAGGGTGTCAAACTCAAAACCTTTCGAGGGCCAATTCCAAGTTTAGTTGCGGTCTCGAGGGCCAGCAAGACTGATGTTTACAGCTTAATACGAGGACTTGCTTACCAGGAAAACGTTTTTATAGTTAGTGACCTTGAGTATGTAAAACTTGTTTTATTTAATAAACATAAAAAAAAAAAAAAAAAAAAAAACCATGTATTAATGTGCATTAATTTGGGGCTAAAGTTTATTATAGGGCCCAACAGTAGCGAAGCCTGGCACAAGGTGGTGGTTACCGGTTTTGACGTTTCCCTACTTTATTTCAAAGGCACACGTCAATTCTTCATATAATCAGTCATAGTTTGATTAACTGAGTTATTCAAAAGCGAAGTATAACTCACGATTCCGCTGAAAAAAGCGGCGAGGTTTAATCTGTGTAGAGCTGGTGTACACCGCTTCGCCGTGCCTTGCGTGACAGTTAAAAACGTTTGGGTCTGGCGGCCAGTGTTGCCAAATGTATCAGATGTAAATGAGCTAGATTGAAGTCTGAAATGCGCTAGAAATGCGCTAGGAAAACGTTCGTCTCCCCGTCCCTGGTAGTAAGGGTTATGATGATGATAATAGCAATGATTATTGTTTTGATGATCATAAAAAAAAAGTAATAATGGTAACAAACAGTACCGCTGTTGTGCTGCTACTGTAATGATACTAAATATCAAAGAAATAGAATAATAATGAAGATAATTATATGTATTTATTTTGTAATTATTTTTACATACTATCAATGAGAGTATATGTCTATAATGTCTATGCTCATTACTCACCCTTAGTTGAGGGAAAAAATTATGGTGTCCTCTAGATCCTCATCAGCTTCCTCATCTAATAATTCGGATGAACAGTGCGGTGCAGGTTCTGATGAAGTACTTGCAGTAGCTGCTGACGATTTTGTTTCACTGTATGTTGCCATTGTTCCTATTTGCTTAATTTCTACTTCTGGTAGTTCATATGAATAGCAACATTTTCCCACTCTCCGCAGGCCACGTCTCACAGTATGGCACTAATGGATTTTGAGTTTAGCCGGTTTCTGAGCTTGCTTTTAACTATGTTTATTTGACTAAAGAGCCTCTCAACTTCAGCATTCGAGTGAGGGAGTGAAAGTATATTGAGTGGCAGCTCAGAGAGATCATGAAAGCTATTTACTCCTATTGCATCCTTGTAACTAGCCACTTCAGCCCAAAATTTGACCGTTGATGTAGTTTCTTGCCACCGAACAACTGTTAAATTTCGCCACTGACTGTCAATTTTGTCAATTTGTTCAGGAAGATATCCTAACACTTCAGCAATTTCTATTACAGGTTCTTTAACCACTTTCAGACACTCTTCAACCGAAAACAAAGACATCATCTTCAAGATTCTGAAGTTATCTGGTAGTCTGTTTCGTAATTCATCACACAGTTTGACAGCGCATGAAATGCAACGATCACGAAGTTGTCGCTGACCTTCTTGTGTCAGATTTGAGGTAGAACACGTCTTTTCGAATTCATAGCCCAAATATGCTCTGGGGTCAATGTAACTGGCAATATCAGAGGTTAATGGATCGATTCTTGAGCTAGGTATCATCACTCTCCTACTTGTTGCACTAATGAGATAAGAAAGGTCTGATAGAAGTTTTGTTGGGTCGACATTTTCTCCCTGAAAGGTTTTCACAGTTCTCTGAACGTCCTGCAGAAGTGGGCGCAGAAAGAGCATGTAAAGTTTGTTAATGGGGTCACTGTACATGTTGTATAACATCTCTGCAGTAAAGCACTTTTCATCTGACCTTGCTATATTAAAGTGCATTTTAAGTTCTTCCCACTGAGCTAGAATGCGGGTCACTGCAGGTTCCAGTGATATCCACCTGGTGTCACATAATTTTGGTACCTGAAGTGGTTGTTTCCCATCATTCAATGTTTCATACAGAGTCTTGTAGATTAGCTGTCTTTTGGAAGAATGAGAAAACCAACTGTACGTCTCTCGCACCAAGAAATCGATGTTTCTAGGCAATGTTTCTGCCACAGCATGAGATAAAGCCAGTTGAATTGAGTGGCACACACAACGCATCATGATTAAGTTTGGGAGTTTCAGTTCCTTCTTTAAAAGTTCACACACACCGTTATTTAATCCATCATTAACGCTTGCATTATCAACTCCAATACCAAGCAAGTTTTGGGGGTCCAGCTGTACATCACACAAAAGTTTCTTAATAGCATTTACAATAGACTGTGCTGTTCCATCTTGTAACTCCACTATACCAAGAAAGGTTGATACTATTTTCCTTAATTTCCTACTGAAATAGCGCACAATTACACCAAGCAGTTTTGTAACAGCAATATCAGTTGATTCATCTATAAGGAGGCTGTATTTTTCATCAGCAATATCATCCTTGAGGCTCTCCATAAAGTGGGGTGCTAGCACATTTACCACTATGTTTTTGCACTTGGTTCGGTGTAGTTTCAGATTTTTCACTGCACTGCTGTCACTGAACATTACTTTGCAAGCTTCTGACACATGGCCCACTGTTAAAAAGGAAGAATGTTCTGCTATTACCATTGCTAGTCGTCCTTCTGCTTGGCTTGATTGATGAACGGCGTTGGGTGTCACTGATATGTGAGAATGGCAGTTTTGTTTGTCTTGAGCTAGAAAAAGGTTCTGCAGCTCGAACATGTTTCACAGAAGTTGTATGTCTTCTTAGGTCACTGAGTTTTGCTGTGATCTTGCATTTACAGAACGCATAATATGCCTTAGTTTTGTCTTTTTCTAAAGGTCTCAGCCAATCCTTTAACTCTGGAAATGATTCCCAGCTCTTTCTATACATTTGTGTATAATTTGGCGCCATTCTGATAGTTATTCAAGAACTGATTGCACCATTTCAAGCTTTCAGTAGTTGAGCCAGCTAACTGGTAGGCGGACTAGCAGAGGAGAGGCGGGCCGCAGGCAGAGTACTTCTCCAACGATACGACTGACATGTACCGTACGGAGCAGTTGCCTTGTAGTCAAATTTCCAGTTTTAATCTTTGTTAAATACAGTCTCGGGAATTATGATTTGTATGAATTGTAAATGAAAAATATACGAGAATTAAATATTCTCTTATTATCCTAACTGGCCCGATGAAACGATAGTTTGAGAAATATTATGAAACACATGATTATTTTTTAAAGTAAAAAAGACCCAGTCCTGTCCAGTTCGTGTTTAACTTACGGAATTCATATTCTCTAGCATGGAAAGAAGTAAATTTATGCTTAACATACCCATGATTATGACTTCTTGGAAATGCGCTAGAACATGCACCAAATCAAAGAAAAATGCACCAGAAAATGCGTTATGCGCAAAATACGAAATTTACGCGCTGTTTGTCATGCCAATGCGCCAAAACTAGCGCATTTCGCGCCAATTTGGCAACACTGCTGGCGGCTCATGCCTTCAAATACCAGCAATGGCTGCGTCATCGGGTTTAAACGGATTCGTGATACTTATTTACAAAAAGTTTCCCTTTATAAAAACGATATTATTAGCAGTTTTAATTTAAATTATTACCATTATGAATAAAAGGTAGTTTATGAATTTTCTGTCTCTGAACAAGATTATATTTTCATTCATAACAATTACAGTTTCACGGACTGATAAATCTTACCGTCATCTCGCGGGCCATTTCTGACCATCCCGAGGGCCACATTTGGCTCGCTTTCCATGAGTTTGACACCCCTGCTACAAAAATAGCATACGAAATTATATTAACATGAAGTATCCAAAAAATAAATTGCTAAGGAAGAGGTGTCACATGAGAACTGTATTCTCGTCGTCTTAGGTGGCTTTATCATAGATTTCCCTTGTTTTTTTTTTTTTTTTACATATGGCACGTTGATATTACCTTCCATTTTATTCAGGCAATACTGACATATAAAAAAAAATGTATAATAACATGTGGTTGAGGATACAAGAGTCACGTAGGTAAATAAACTGAGGAGGAGTTAGTGAGGTAAAATAATAGCGCGTATTCCTTATATTCCTTTCCCTTTAACTTGGACCAGGTTTTAACTTTTTTGCAGAATATTTCACCCAAGTCACTGGCAGAAGAAGACAATACAGTGGCTACGCATCCTTTCCACAGCACTTCTTTGTTACTAGCATTATGATTCTCGTGTGAGTCTTTTGTTACAAGTCGGCAGTCAAGATGGAGATATGGCATTTCGGGCGACGTTAAAATAAATAAAAAAATATGTTCTATTTGCATCAGCGTTATCAAACACATACACCCACCCACCCACACACACACACACACACACGGTTACCTTCCCGTTTGTGTATCGACTTAACCTCTACAGTACTTTCCCCGCTGCAGCTGCTCCTGACAATGAGCCTGGCAGCGTGCGACCTGTTATTAGTACAATAGGCAGCGACACACGGTTCCCCCGCCACCCACCCAGCGACACACACACACACACACACGTATCGACGTTATGTTGCGCTACCACTCGCGTCGAAAATGATCTCTTAGGGTAAATAAAACCATGTGGATATGGGGAAAATATATTAAAAAAAAAAAAATCATGACAGAATGACGTAAAAGATCGTTTGTGTTCTTCCCTGATTTAGTCCAGGGAAAGATTTATTGACATTATCCCCCCAAAGAAATGAACTATCCTTGTGCAACATATAATTTTGATCATTAATTTGTCTCTGCTATAAAGATAGTAATGGCAATAAAATACGAGTATAGCTCTCATTAATTTCTTTTGCCTATTTTAATATATATATTTTTTCTTCATTCACATTAGTAATTTAATCATCGTAGTAAGAGGTGTGAAACGGTAAGTGTCATCTCAGCCGAATTAAGTGACAAGAAGGGCTGTGTTCTAGTGGGAGTAGGCGGCTCAGTAGCACTCCTTCCCTACCAGTCTATCCACACATTTATGAACGTTATTTCCTTAACATTTATTATCCCAGCTATATCAGTAAGGAAAAAGAAATAAAAAACATTCAAGATAATATTATGGTCAAATAGGTGGAATATCTGTTTATCTACCTATCCACCTATCATTTTGTCTGTGTGTATATGTAATAAATATGATAATAAATAATAATAATAGTAATGATAACTCGATGTAGTGCTGCTCTCGGGTGGCTGCCCTTTCCTCTCCACCATCCTTCTTTCCTTCAGTCATCTTCTGTCTTTCTTTCCTTCATTATTTCCTTGTCCTTTTGCCTGTGGGTGACTCTGCACTGAGTGACAGGCCAAATTGTTTCGTG
>JAGKTI010023172.1:0-12322 GCA_018397915.1 Birgus latro
AGAAGACAAAGGTGTTGAAGTAAGCATGGGTACATTTGACATTTCTCTCAATAACTGGCTAACTGTATGCTTAATTGTAACCATATTCCTTTCAGATGTTGGGAGGGACCACAGCTTTATTTCTGTAAAGGTACAGTTTTAGAGTTTTTGTAGTTTTCTCTAAAACAAGTTAGAAAGAAAACACTGAGCAGATTTGAATTCGGTATTTTACAATAGGGCAAATGGCAAAATAATCAGTCAAATTTCTCAACAGACTTTTTTATTATAGGATTTTCAACCAAATGGCTGTATCTCAATTAGTTCTAGAGATATTTCAATTTCAAATATGAAATTTTTGCTCCAAAAATGAGTACAGTATATGACCTTCAAAAATAGGTCAAGATCATTCTCATTTGGCACAATTACTTGGAATACCCTGGGGTACTTTACTGTACAGTGTCATCAAGGTCTAAGAAAAAAAAAGTGCAAAGAAAAATAATAAAAATACCAAAACAATAAACTTTGCCACATACAGTATATGGTGAAGCTTATTTCCTGTGAACCGATAATTTGGATACGATTATATTGTATGTTTGTCAGATAATTTTTCCTCGCAGGAGGGACATACGCCAAAGCCAAATAGCTGAATAGTTTCGTCCACATGTAGAAAGAATAAATCAGTAATAACAATGGAGAATTGTTAAACCATAGACTCTCTATATGTTTTCTTATGTTTATCACCTTTTCCATATGGGAGAGAGAGTCTCTTCTAAAACTAAATAAAATTGCTTTGCGGCAATACGACCACTGCTTGCCCACAAAAACTTGTGAGTCTAGAAAATAGCCTTTCCATCATATATCGTTTCCAAATACCATTTTCCTTGTTTCCGTCTAGATATTGGATTCAAAATTACCAATTCCGACCAAAAATTTAAAAAAAAAAAAAAAAAAAAAGATTTCTGCATATTTTAGCGTGTGGCACTTTCAACAAAGTTGCGCATTCCCATCTGGCGCAATTCCTGCAGTCACTAAATCGTAGTTGCCGGTGATTGCCAGCTACTTCAATGCCACAAGTTGGTCTACCCTGTGGAACCGAAATAGTTCCATCATAGTTACGGATGCACCTTACGTTATTTCTCGACGAAATCATCCTTCACATACTATAGTAATTTTATAGATATGTTTTACTGAGATCAATCAAGTAAAATAGTCACTAACACCCATTAATGCTAGTTGGGTCTGACCCTACTCATCACATATTTATAGATATCTTGGTGCACCAATGGTGTGAAGTCATTATTATTTAGCCTTATAAACTATTAATTAGTCATGTGCTAAATGCTGAAGAGAGTATACAACATATTACATGTCAAAAAATGTAATCATTAATACCAACATCGCTTGAAGATGAATGTGCGTTACCCGAAATGTGGCGTGGCGAAACCTCCAAAGTACAAAAACAATGTGCCAACCGCCAAACCGCCAACCTATCTCCAGGAAGCTCCATCCCGACATAATGCCTGTATGTACATGTGCAGTTGCTGACTGTACTTCTTCTACCTGAAAAAAAAAAAAAGACGATGACGTGAAAGGACTGTGTGTCGTCCCAAGAAAAAATGACCCATCCCGTAAAGAATAAAAGAATAACAATCAGTCCCAAGGCGTAGATGATACATCCCTACAATTTGTTTGCCTTTTTATTTCTCTATTTCACTGCTTCTCATCCTTAATTATGGCACTGATTAAAACTGATGTTTGTATTATTCCTGTTGTTTTGATGACAAAGAGGTCATTCAAAGAGATGGAGAAGTTGACTCAAATTATCTGGCAAAGATAATTACTTTTTTCCTATTTAGTGGCGGCAGGAATTGCCAAAATGTTTTGTTTGGTATGTTTAAGAAAATCCCTGGACTCACTGCGACCTAATTCTGTCTATCTATCTACCTACCTGCGTACCTACATGTCTGCCTATCTTTCTATCTATGTATATAAATAAAGTAGTCCATCATTAATTAGGACACTCAGTATCCAGATGTATTCATTATCCAGATGCTTGTCCTTGGCTCTCTTAACCCGCCGAGTCCCATCGACATACGGTGTACGTCGCAACTTTTTTCCGCGGACAGACCCAACGACGTACACCATACGTCACGCAATTGCAAGGCCCATTGTGTGCACATTTTTCAACATTCGCGGGTGATTTTTGGTAGGCATATGTGGGAGACTCCTCTACCTGCCGTCAAGTGAGGATACTGCCTGGCCCCTCCTAACCCCCCCCTTCCCCCCCTCCCCCCCACACTGGGCAATTCACCTGTTAGCAGTAAGCTGGCCAGTAAAGGTATGTTGCCCCACGGTCTCTCTAATGACGAAATTCACGGTGAAAGTGATTCCTGAGGTGGAGGACAAAGAAGCTAGAGGTAGAAACAAACAGAAGTGATGAGGTGGTAATGTCGTAAAGGAAGGTGCCATATACTGGGGTTATGGGTAAGTGAACAATGCTTATAAACGCCTATTTTATTGTGTGAAAATCATTATAGACTTTTACTACATATAAATTCGTACCAAATAAATGAAATAAATACATAATTTAAAGTGGCTCGAATTAGTCAACCCTTCCATAGTTCGTTTTCTTAGCCAGGTACCCTGAAAAAGAAGGAAAATGTAAGGTTGAGTGACACCTGTATCAAGGTTTTTTTTACCTCAGGATCGCGATTTCACAATGAATTTTCGATGTTTTTCACCAAAAGCGAAGGTTTCAGCCAAAAAACAAAAAGTCGAAAATCGGTCGGGATCTGGGGGTAGGCTGGGTAAAAAACCGGTCGGGACTCGGCAGGTTAAACATTTATCCAAAATAATGTACTTGCTATTATCTGGAAGTAAAAGTTCCTGAGAACTTCAGTCGGCCAGCCGACCTGTCCAGACCTTTAGTATTGTGGCCACGGGGCCTGAGCCCTGAGTGGGAAATAGTCTGTAACTTACAATCAAAGCGAAAATGTCCGTCCTCTCCAATACTGTATGATCAAAATCATGCACTCATCCAATCACTCCCAACAGAACTCCAGCACCTGAGTAATATGACTGTAACCCACAAACAGTATCAAAAACTCCTTACGCATCCCCACCATGTGTCGCGTGGCCACCGGGCTACGTCTTTCCCAACTGTCACACCATCGAACACAGACCACAAGCCATGAGTGCATGTTCGGCGACAGCGGCCGTCTGCCTCTCTACTGAACGTCTAATGTAGCACAGCCACCGAGAGACACACACACACACAAAGAGAGAGAGAGAGATTCCTTCCCTCGATATGATTACAATATCAGTACAGTAATCTCTGTACAAATGCATATGACAGTACTGTCCACAGTACTGTATGTGTTTATGAACTGTACAGTACACTTCCATTTAGTATGGGTGTTTATTTCAATACCACTGCCAGCCACCTAAGCCAAGTAACGTTACCTAATGGGGTAGGTTAGGTTTGGTTAGATTAGGTTAGAATATAACAACATGAGTAATTTTTCCTTGGAAACACACTGAACATATCTTCAAGAAAAACCTATGGATATTTTTTAAACGATGGGTTGAGCGTCATTTGTGGTTGAGGGTTCCCGGTGGCCACCACTTGTGTAACACAAACCTCAAGCCACGAGTAAATGTATGGTAAAAGTGCCCTTCCGCCTCTACACTGAATGGTGGGAGTCCTCCAGCCTCCGAGATTAGTGTGAAACCCCCCACCATGCACCCCTGTCCACTTCCCTGCCAAATGGTCAGAATGGCATGGCAGGCCATATTAGTCAAGCACTGCCTGAGGTGGTGGTGTACTGGTCATTCACTGTTGCCGTCATGTGTCATTCCCTGGGCAAATGGAAGTGAACCTTATATGCAGATGTCAGTTTGCCACGTTTTGTTTCCTCTGTGGTCAGACGCAAGCATTGGGTGCAGTATGGCTGTTCTGCTTGCCGGCCAACACAGGCCCGCACCTCAGTTCCTGCCTTTGTTTCGCCTCAGTGACTCGCTTGCAAGAATGGCTGTGAATGAAGTTGCTTTTGTGGCAGTCCCCTACCTTCTTCAGGTTGTAGCCCTCCTGTGCTGTATTCTTGTGTGTGTGGTGATGACCCCACCACCACCTGAGAAGCAGGAGAGGAAGGTTCTGACTTTGAAAAACAAACATGAGATATTGGGCAAGGCTGACATGGGCTGGACCACAGGACGAAACTGGTCTGTTCTAGTGCTCCTTGTCCACCAGCACCCCAGCTGAGGAAAAGGAGAAGACTGCCTTGTCAGAAGTTGTCCAAACAACAGGTTTCTGTTTTGTGTTGTGCTAATGCTAATGGAAAGCACCACCTCAAACCCTTTGTTGTTGGGCGTGTAAAACAACCACATTATTCCCGTGGGTTGATGGATAGCTTGGCTGTTGTGTGGTACCATTCTTTGAAGGCCTGGTTTACTGCTAAGTTCTTCAGAGATTCGTTCAACAGAAATTTCATCAAGGAAACGGTTATCCATTATCAAACGGAGGTCCTTGGTATCGCTCATGACCAGGTGAAAGCATTTCTGCTCCTGGACAATGTCCCCACAACTTCGTCTGAGAAGGATTTGGTTGCTTATGACGGGCAGATTAGGTACAAGATTTCGTCATCTAATACGACTGCTCTGATTCAACCAATGGACCAGGGTGTTATCGATTCTGTGAAGAGACTGTACTGCTGGAGGTTCCTGAACGAGATGATGGTGGTGCTGGAAGTTGAGAACGCTGTCGAGGACACACGTGGGGAGCAGACTTTGCAGAATCTTCAGCGTTACGACCTGAAGCCTGCAATGTTCAAGTGGGTTAATGCATGGAAGGCAGTCTCCTTGATAACCATCAAAAGCAGTTGGTCTCATCTCCTCCAGGGAATCAAAGCCAATCATGACTTTTGAGGGGTTTGACGTGGATGATTTCCATAGCCGCCTTAGAACAGTAGGAGAGCATGTGGATGTCGATGACGTGAGGGACTGGCTGGATGACAGTGGCTGCGATCCTGATTATCAGACCATGTCTGACAAGGAGACCGCTGCTGCTGCCTCTGCGGGCATGGAAGAGGACACCGAGACTGATGAGGATCCTTACTCGCAGCCCTCCGTAACTCCTTCACTTCCTCATCTCAGTGTTCTCCGTGGTTACCTGGAGGGGGTGCTGGAGTATGCCAAGAACCCACACTGTGACAGGGAGTTGGTGCTGCTCAGCCTGGCTATGGAGATGCAGTGAGTCTGGGATGCTGTCATCCTCCCACAGAATCGTCG
This sequence comes from Birgus latro, assembly GCA_018397915.1. Classification (NCBI taxonomy): domain Eukaryota; kingdom Metazoa; phylum Arthropoda; class Malacostraca; order Decapoda; family Coenobitidae; genus Birgus; species Birgus latro. Next base: position 5,266 of record JAGKTI010023172.1, read on the forward strand.
GTCCTGTCTTCAGGCCAGGATAGACTCCTTCAAGCCTGCGACCCCCACGAGTGCCAGCCCATTCTCACCACCACCACTGCCACCACTAGCTGGTTTTCCGCCTTCACCATCTGATCCACAACCGAGCACTTCGACAGCCAATGAGTCTCTGCTGGACATCAGTTTGCAGCTGTCCTCGGAGTCTACAGTTGTGGGTAGGCTACCATCAGTGCACCGTACGTTACCGGTCATCGTCCAGCTCCAGCAAGGTCAGGATGAGGAGGAGTTTTTGGACATTTGGTAGGCACGAATGTTTGCCACTAGACCACTTGGGACAACTCTACTCTTGCCGGAGGTGTGCAGGTTAAGAAGCCTGTCTGCGGTGCACTTGGTGCTAAGTACCCCAACCGAATGTTTTTTGGCAGGTAATTTTAGATTTCTTTCATAGTTTCCTTGGTGTAAAAATTTATTTATGGTATTCCCATGCATGTTTTGATGTCAAAATATGGCAGAATGATCTGAAAACTGCAGAAAATGAGAGGGGTACTGTACATACAGTAGTATATAGACAGGCTGTTTTTTGGTTCTCAATTTTTTTTATTTTTATAGTTATCTTGGTGTTGGAAATTATTTTGGACATTCCTATGTATGTTTTGATGTCATAATATGGCAGAATGACCAGAAAACATTGTCAAAATAAAGTGGGGTACTGCACATACAGTCGTGTTTAGGTAGGATGTTTTTTGGATTTCAGTGTTTTTTTTTTTGCATGGTTTTGTTGGTATTAAAAATTATTTTGGATAATCCTATGTACGTTTTGATATTAAATTATTGCAGAGTGACCGGAAAACACTGCCAAAATAAGGAGTGGTACTGTACATACAGTAGTGCACAGGTAGGGTGTTTTTTGGTTTTCAGTGGTTCTTCTGCATTGTTTTGTTGATGTTTAACATTACTTTAGATATTCCTATATGTGTTTTGATGTCTAAATATGCCTGAATGACAGGAAAACACTGCCAAATTAAGCATAGGTACTGTTAAAATAGGTTAGGTGTATGTTGGAGGAGGTTGTAAGTAGGGTATGGGTGTGGTATGGGAGTAGTGTTCATTATCTGGATGTTGCCACTGCCCAGACATGTCTTTGGCTCTATTATGTCCGGATGAATGAGGTATTACTGTATATGTCGTTATCTATTATCGTTCTTATAAAAGAAATGAAGAAACGCACTGACAGACCTTTTTGTGTATCGTGATTTCAGACAGTTTCATGCCAATGCGTCGTGTGCATGACCTTTTTTTTTTTCACGCACTCCCTTAACTAACCCTAATGTAAAAAGAATTAGGCCAATATCTATTATCGTTGTTGTAAAAGAAACTAAAAAACGCACAGACAGAAACACACAAACACAGCTTGACTTTACTGTTTAGATCAGTGGCTGCCTGCAAAAATTTGTGGGACTAACTAATAGCCTTTCCATCACAGAATGTTTGCATATACCATTATTTTTCTTCCCATATGGTTACAGAGCCCACAATGACCAATTCTTACCAAAAAGTCGAAAAAATATATATATTTTTGCATATTTTTGGGTACCATAATTTTCCAAAATTGTCGCCATACCACACGATCACCAAAACTTTTGTTTGTTCTTTGGACAATACGTTGACTTAAATCCACCTAATGCAATATGAATTAGGTCAATATCTATTACCCTACCCGTGAAAGAAGTAAACAAATGCATAAACAGACATACTGGTATATATACACAGCTTGACTTAAATGTTTGGATTACTCCATGGGCAGACAAATCTGCTGGACTGAAAAATAGTTTTGCTATCACTAAATGTTTTTGTGCACCATTATCTTTATCTCCATACAGTTACTGAGCCCAGAGTGACCAATTCTGATCAAAAAGTCAAGAAAATGCTTGCTCATATTTTCGCGTGTCGAGATTTCCGACAATTTTGAGCTATCGCATCGCACGCGATCACAATTTTCTTGTTGTTGTTCTTGTTACACTCCCAGGAATTACTCCAATGTAATGCAAAAAGAATTAGGTAGATACCGGTTACTGTTTTCGTGAAAGAGGTGAACAAATGACCAGAGCAACACACACATACACAGTTACACACGTCACTTATTATTTAGATTATTTGTATTAATCTGGGAAGTGAATAATGCAATGGAGATAAGCAGCTAATGAAGTTGTCACACCAAAAGTCAGTATTATTAATTATAAAATTTGCACCCTTACATGCTAAGTTTTTATTCTGTGCCAACCACAAAGCTAGTTAACTGAAGTTTGTGTGTGTGCGTGTGTTTGTGTGTGAAGTTGCACTTCACCGGCTCATGGAGCTAGGTAGTCAGGATAGTAAGTTGGTGGACAGGCGTGGTGGGCAAAGTTTGAGGGGCGGGACGGGTTAAAGTAAGGTGGGTGGGTGTGGTTATGTGCGCGCGAGAAGTGTTGTGCAATGCTTAGTAACTTTACGTTCAGCTGAGAAATGCATGGCCCGACACGACATGGCGAGACACTGATGGTTTTTAGAGGCTAATAACTTTTCTATCATGTGAGATAAAGAAGAGAGTCTTTCAGCAGGAGGTACAGGAGATATATTCAACAAATTTTGTTTTAAGCTGAATATTTACTCATGAGACCAAAGAAACCCCTTGGGATCCCAGCTTTCCCAGGGAACGTACCAAGGGCTTCAGTTGGCATGCTCCACTATGAAATATATTTTTAAAAGATTTCCTGTTATAACACCATGTTCTCTTGCATGAGTTGTAACAATTAAATATCGGATATTACGCTCATAATTTTACATGAACCAACCAATTTCCGTGTGTAAAGGGGATGAAATCAGCAAGGGTCTGTTTGAGAGGGAGAATGTGAGAAAGTAAATATTTTACCTCAATTATTATTCTTTTATTGCTGAGCTACCTCACCGGAAATGTTCGGTGTTTACACCAAGGTGAAATCATGATGACAGGCGTAGCCTATGTACAAATGATCGCTCGCTCATCATGCTCTCACAAAGCCCACTTAACTGGTAAGTTAGTGGGCAGAATGGTTGGGGTAAGTGGGTGCTCATGCAGGTGGGAGAGTTGATGGAGTGAGTGGGTAAGTGGGTGTTGTGAGTGCGTGTATAAGTTGGCTTGAGTCTGCTTTAAGTTTGGTTGGATGAGGTGCGTTGGTGGGTAGACTGGGAATAGATGGGTGAACAGGTAGGGTAGAGTGGGTCAGTGTGTGTGTGTTGGGTAGATGGGTGTGTATGCTTTTTGGGTTGATGGGTTGATGTGTTATTTTCCGGAGGACAAGGCAGGGGATGGACTTACTATACTGGGTGAATGGGTAGGTTTCTACAAGGGGCAAGGTTAAAGGGTGCTATGAGGTGGAGAAAGGATAAGTGTTAGTCCTTTCATTCCAGTGATAGTTTATTTTATTTTATTTTCGCCATCTCTAGACTGTTATATCCACTTTAGGAGTTTTCTATCTGAAGGGGTTAGATATAGCCTCCACTAATTCCTTTAATACTAAAGGTATTTCCAAAGCAAACAAATGTTGCCAGGCACAACAAACCTCACCTGACATCAGTTATTTTTATTGCTGTTAGATACTTAATCGTTACTGCCACTTTTTGTCAGTACACAATTAAAGTCTAAGGAAATGGCACAAATGTTTCCAGGTTATACTTTCTGAGAACCTGTGATCTTGTGTTTCACCTTTCAAGGTCACTGAGGGTTAAAGGTAAAGCTCATATGAGACTTTCTATATCTTGATAATAGTAAATATATCTTCAGTGAGTTTTGAGTTATAGCCTCCTGAATATCCGTGACCTTGAGTTTGACCTTTCAGGGTCACTTATGGTCAAAGGTCAAGGTACCAATTAAAAACCCATACGGGACTTCCTATATGCTGATAATAGTGTATCCCTCTCTTCGACGAGTTGTGAGTTTGGGTCCCCTAAATATCCGTGACCTTGAGTTTGACCTATCAAATGTCATTCAGTATCTAAGGTCTTGGTGACAAATGAAAGCCCATATTAAGAAATCCTGTATATTTACAATAGTAAATATCTCTATCTTCAACGGTTTTCAAAGTATAGCCCTCTGAATATCCTTGACCTTGATATTGACCTTTCAGGCTCACTCAGTTACCTCCAAAATTTAATCACTTTCTTTTGGGACCAGTGCCCACATATCCAGAATGTTTCATGTAATTTCATACAGCCGTTTTTCCGTCATGTTTCTAACAAACGAAGAAACATACAAACAATCTAACAAACAAACTCGACCAAAAACAATACCTCGTCGGACTCTGTCAGGGCTAGTTAACAAAGAAACAAACTCAACCAAAAACAATACCTCGACGGACTCCCTTCAGGCAAGGTTATAATTTTCTGGATGTAGCAAGAAATAAATTAAAAGTACGTATGGCAGGTGTTGATGCAAGATGTTGTTGTTGCCTTTGTTCTTGTTGCTGCTGCTGTTGTTGCTCCGGGCTCTGGACTTGAACCCTGCACTGCAAGTTTGAAACTGTCCTGCAATCCACCATCTCCCTCTCGAGGGAGAGGGAGAGAGAGGCAAATGACAGTTGTATAGCCAGGCAGCGAACAAACAAAGGAACTAACACCACATCTCCCATCCCGCGAACCTCCCACTATCATATCAATCTCAGCTTTCCTCGACCTCCTCCTTCATTTCATTACTCCCATTTTAAGCCCTACCCACAAATACCACTCACTCATCCCTGCACTCACATACCGCAACACCAGCCTTGACATAACCCTCCCCCCTTACCCTTGCTAGATTAGTACTCCCATACCCCATCTCACATCTGCCCCCATACCCCTACCCCACATTTATGTGCCCTTCACTCAGATCCTTTCGCCTCCCCCTCCCATTCTTATTCACACATTCAACCTTTTCTATGTCATACCTAAACTCTCATCTTCCTCATCGCCTGCTCCTAGTGCCATAACCGTCACCTTCCAACACAACCCTACCCACTCCTCCACCACTCCTTGTTTAAAAAAGGTGAGGCTTAGAGAGTCATTCAGTGTAACAATATGGTGGAAAAGTACGTGCATCAGAGGGCACACAGGCAGTGACCACACTGCATTAAGGCCAAAAAGCTTGGATGACAGACATAGCCCTCACAAAACAGGAGTTCATGGCACCTCAGATGATGGACATAGGCGTTTTGTGTTTCCCACCAGTGTATGAAGTCCTACCCATTCTTTATGGTGCCCAGTGTATGACAGGCATATAGTAGGTGGGTGAGCTACACTGCCAGTCTTCCTTGGTAAACGGGATAGGTAGGAACAATCTTTTCTGATTCTGCATAGTCTGATTCGCTTGCCACCGTGGGCAGGCACCTGGTCCCTGCCACCTCCACCCCTACCAAGCCTCCCATTCGGTCAGGGAAAGAGTTGAGTGAAGATGTGATGGGGAGAGCTTTAGAGATGACAGTATCGTCAATATTAGGTGGATGGACAACGTCTGAGATCGGGAATTACTACGCAGAGTGTAAAGTGACATGCTCTCGCCACCCTTCAAGGCCTCCTAGCCTCCTTCCCATCGCTTTCATGGTGCCCACACACCTCCATCATCTCACCACCAGCAACATATAAAGAGTAAGTGTTTATGAAATTAAGCGCTGATATTCATATATTGACGTAAGATTGTGCAGACAATATATATGTAAACTATATAAGTAAAAATATAGTACTGTCAGTGTCATGACCAAAATTGTACTGTGGTATTTGTATTGTTCAGTACAGAAAACAAGTGTTGGTGTGAAAAGTGAGTGATCTTTTGGGGCTTGCATTGTACAGTGGTTTTGTATCATATAGTTTAGAAACAAGTCTTGGAGTAAAAGCGAAAGTGATCTCTTGAAGCAAGTGCGCTTTAAACATAAGATGTTAGAAGGCATGGAAAACTGCGACTATCAAAATCGAGCTCAATTAAAAATCAAAGTTACATTTTGCTGCACGTGTTTTGAAAACGTGATCAAGTGAAAGTGATCTTTCGCAGCAAGTAGTGTTTATCATAATGTATAAACCTTGGTGTTCTCCCCACCCAATCATCGTATGGTACAGCGTCCTTCTGGAACAGCCGGAGGAAGTGGGTAAATAAAATGAACGAGCCGCTCATACAGGGTGTGAGAGATTCATTCATGGGGCAGTGGCAAATACAAATCATGAGGAGTGGACAGGTTTAGTGAGGCAAGTGGGAGTGTGAGGGAATGCGAGCAGAGCAGCCCAGTCTGGCATGCAAGGCTGACACGCAGCCAGCTCGCCCTAGTCACCTACTTGTCAGCTCACATCTTCGACCCAAAATGTTATGTTCCATCATCACCTCCTACTTCCCCTGTGCCTCCTCCTGGTGACCTGGGGACATTTGAACTGGGGATGAATAATCGGTGAGTATTCTGATCCTAAATTGAAAGTTCTAGGCATTGTAGTCACTTAGCTATGATGGGTTGAAAACAGGCAACTTTTGGAAATACCCCCACATACCAGAAGGGCCCAGCTCACTACTCCCCATCGATTAGAGTATGACGTTCATATTTTCATTTTGTTCTTACTTCCTCTAGATAACTTTCATTTTAAGCTGGAAAGGTTAGATATATGCCACATTTACCCATTTACTGCAAGGGATGTCTCCAAAGCTAAATAAAATCGTCTGGAGTTTGTAAGAAAAAAAAAAGTTTTCGGGTTGAAGGGGTTAACACCTTCTTCTGAGCGAGTCTCATACTACAGTGCATAAATTCATTCAATAATATCATGATGACAATGCGTATACGATCTTACTGTTACGACATATGGATAAGATTTCTATCCACGTCAGTAAATGAGGTCCCTCGTAAGCTGCACTAAAGCGGCTGCCAGTACCATGAATCCAGTTAAAAAGATATTCTCACACGAGTGATTGGTAAAGCACATGGAGACAGGTCCTTCTTCTGGGAGAGAGAGAGAGAGAGAGAGAGAGAGAGAGAGAGATTTGCCTTATCTATAACGCCGTGAATCAAGTCATGCCAGTGGCTCTGTCTTCACACTGTAATTTTCTTTGCCAAAT
>JAGKTI010023173.1:1492-14927 GCA_018397915.1 Birgus latro
CTCTCCTCTCTGTCTGTCTGTCTGTCTGTCTGTCTCTCTCTCTCTCTCTCTCTCTCTCTCTCTCTCTCTCTCTCTTATTTTTTATGTAATTAGAATCCTTGACCTGTTATTGGCTCTGAAACCTAAATATTTAACATGGACAGTAAAAACATTGTGGTTTGTCAGGCTGTGTATCTAATGAATCACAGGGTTAGGTCTAATTTTAACCTAGCAGGTTCAGCTTAACAGTTTTTATCAGACTCAGACAAAACTTGGTGCAATGAGTGAGAGTAAAGCAAGAGTGGAGGATGTCAGTAAAGCAAGAATGCAGGAAGTGAATGGAGCAAGAAAGAAGGAAGTCAGTAAAGCAAGAATGAAGGAAGTCAGTAAAGCAAGAATGAAGTCATTGAAGCAAGAATGAAGGAAGTCAGTGAAGCAAGAATGAAGGAAGTTAGTTTTGGGAACAATCAATCAAACGTCATGGTCATATTTCGACCGTTGTTTCTGAATGTGAAAAAAGTAACTAAAAAAATAATAATAATAATAATAATCAGACCTTGATCAAACTTGATGGAAGGATTAAGGGCAAGCCTTGGAGTTGACGCAGTCTTTCAGAATAGTAAATCAAAGGTCAAGGTCACACGACAAGGTCTGCTTGAACAGCTTTAATCGAAATATCGCCACAGCTATTGCAGGAGAACGAGTAAGGCGAGAATAAAGGAATTCCATTTTGAAAACAAAAATTAAAACGACGAGGTCACTAAAAGTTGAATGTTCAAGGTAAAGTATGGATGGGTGAATATGATTTTGGGAACAGTCCTTCGGAAGTCAAGGTCGCAAGGCAAAGTCCAGTGTTTGACCCCTTAACCTTTTGGCGAGCACAGGTTTTGCACCCTGTGAGTGATCCTCCTTCTTTATCTCTACTTCTTCTTGATTTTCTCTTATCCTCATTTCCCTTCCTGCCTGTTCTTCCTCGCCTCATTTCCTTTTGCTCTTTCTTTTTCCCTTATTTTTCTCGCTTATCCTTTGCCATATTTCATATCTCCTCCCACTTCTGTATGCTTTCAGTCTTTCCATTTCCTATTGTTACTGATTTTCTTTTGCCGATTTTCTGTTTTCCTTTCTTTTACATCTGTTTTTAACCACTTCAACCCAATGACATTCTCTGAATTTCATTCATGCTGATATCCAGCAATTATATGCAGGTTAGTACAGGTCTTTTGTAGCAAAGTGGCTAATGAAGGCTCTGTGTAACCCCTCCAGCTTGAAGTCTTCTCTCAGCTGAATGTAATTAAATGACAATTACATCAGCAGTAAAGGAGTTGAACTTTCACTTTTTATCATCTTTCACATTTATTTTCTGCCTTTCCATATTTGAGTATTATTCTCAGCTTTCTTCAGTAAGCTACCTTTAATAATACCTTGTTTTATGTTAGGCATCTTGTTTATAATTATTTTTATTTAATGGTTATCTTGTGTATATCAATATATATACACAGTAATCCCTCATTTATCCGGATATAATAGAGCCAAAGGCATGTCCGGGTAGTGGCAACATCCGGGCAGTGAACACCATTCCCCTACCACACCCAGGCCCTACCTATACCCACCTCCAAGCTATACCTAACTTATTTATACGGTACCAGTGCTTAATTTGGCAGTGTTTTCCGGTCATTCAGACATATTTAGACATCAAAACACACACAGGCATATCAAAAGTAATGGTAAACACCAAGAAAACCATGCAGGAAAACCACTGAAAACCAAAAAAACACCCTACCTATGCACTACTTTATGTGCAGGACCCCTCATTATTTTGTTAGTGTTTTCAGGTCGTTCTGGCATATTTTGGCATCAAAACATACATAGGAATATCCTAATTAATTTTCAACACCAAGAAAACCATGCAAAAAAAAAAAAAGAAACACTGAAATCCAAAAAAGACCCCACCTAAACACTACTGTATGTACAGTATCCCTCCTATTTTTGGCACTGTTTTCAGGTCATACTGCCATATTGTGACATACAGGATTATCCAAAATAATTTTCAGCACCAAGAAAACCATGCAACAAAAAAAAAAGAAAAAAAATCACCCAACCTAAACACTACTGTATGTACAGTACCTCTCCTATTTTTGGCATTGTTTTCAGGTAATTCTGCCATATTGTGACCTCAAAACACACATAGGAATATCCTAAATAAATTTTATCACAAGGAAACAATGAAAGAAACCTAAGCTACCTGCCAAAAAACATTCGGTTGGGGTACTTACCACCCAGTGCACCGCTTCCAGGCTTCGTAACCTAGCACCTCCAGCATGTGTAGAGTTGTCCTGTGTGGGCTAGTGGCAAACTGTAGCGCCTAACAGAGGTCAATAAACTCCTCATCATCTTCAACCTGCTGGAGCTGGGCGATGACTGGTGATGTGTAGTTCAGTGATGGTGGCCTACCCACCTCAGGAGACTTCGAAGACAGCTGCAAACTTACGTTCAACGGAGACTCAGCGGCTGTCAACGTGCTCAGTTGCGGATCCGAAGATGAAGACGGGAAACGAGCTGGTGGTGGTGGTGGTGGTGGTCAGAATGGGCTGGCAGTCATGGGGATCGCAGGGTTGAAGGATGAGTCTGACAATAGGACCGACGATTCTGCTGGAGGATGACAGCATCCTGGATTGTCCGCAACTCCATCGCCAGGTGGAGCAGCACCAAGTCCCTGTCACAGTGTGGGTGCTCGGCATACTCCAGCACCCCCTCCAGGTAACCACTGAGGACACTGAGATGAGGGACTGAAGGAGTTGCAGAGGGTCGTGAGTCGGGGTCCTCATCCTCATCCTGGCTGGTCCCACTGTCCTCTTCCATGCCCGCTGAGGCAGCAGCAGCGATCTCCTCATCAGACATCGTCTGGTAACCAGGATCGCTGCTGTCATCGTCCAGCCAATACCGCACGTCATCGACGTCCACCTGCTCTCCTGCTTGTCTAAGGCAACTGTGGAAATCATCCACATCAAAGCCCCCGAATTCGTGCTCGGCATCAATTCCCTGCAGGAGATGAGACCAACCGCTTTTGAGGGTTTTGGTGGAGACTTCCTTCTGCACATTCGCCCAATTGAACACAGCAGACTTCAGGTCATAACGCCGAAGATTCTGCAAGGTCTGTGCCCCACTGCGTCCTCGTCCTCCAGCACCACTATCACCTCGTTCAGGAACCTCCGGCAGTACAGTCTCTAGGCAGCCACGATAACACCCTGGTCTATTGGTTGAAGCAGAGCATTCATATTAGGTGGCAGAAACATGCACCTAATTTGCCCGTCAAAAGCAACCAAATCCTTCTGAGACAGATGCGTCGGAGCATTGCTCAGGAGCAGGAGTGCCTTCACCTGGTTGCGAGCGATTCCAAAGACCTTCATCTGATAACGGATAACCCTTGACAAAATGTCTGTGCAACCAGTCTCTAAAGATCTTAGTGGTAAACCATGCCTTCACAGAATGGTACCATGCAACAGACAGGCTATCCATCAACCCACGGAGACAACGTGGTTGTTTTGCACGCCCAATAACAACGGGTTTGAGGCGGTGCGTCCCGTTAGCATTGGCACAGAACAAAACAGAGACACATTGTTGTGACAACTTCCAACCAGGCACAGACTTCCTTTCCTCAGCCAAGGTGTGAATGGGAAAGGAGTAGTAGATCAGACCGGGTTTGTCAGCATTATAGGTTTGACCAAGGGTAAGTCCCTTGTCCTAGATCAGGCACTGCATTTTCTGGCAAAACAGGTCTACTTCCTCCTCTGCCACGTCCAAGGCCTTGCTGTGTGTCATATGCCCAGTAAGTCCATGGTGGAGCTTGAACCGAACGAGCCATCCCCCGGATACCTTAAAGTCCTGCAAATTGTGCAGGTGTGCAAACTTCTCAGCAGCAGCCTTCACCTTGGTCCCACACACTAGCACCCCGGCACCACGTTGCTGATGAAACCACATCATTGTCAACCGGTCGATATTGGTGTGCCACGCCTTAATCCCGTAAGGGGTGGCCACAAACAAATCGCCTCCATGTCTCTCTGTCCTCCGCCATTTCACTGCCCTGCTCCCAGCTCACACCCACCTCTCTCATATACCTCTCCACTCCATCCCATCATCGGCCTCCCCCTCCCTCTCCACCCTCTCCACCTCACTTACATATACTCTCCTCTTCAGTCTCTCACTCTCCATCCTCTCCACATGGCCACACCACCTTATTGTGTTTCTCTTAACACTTCCTATCACATCCACAATGGTCAGTGGAAAGGTCAGTTTTGGGAATATCTTCAAAAGAGAGGAAAAGATCAACTTAGGTGAGAGAGCAGACTAAAGTTAAAGACATTATAGAGGTTATAAAAGGAGAGAAATGGAGGTGGTCTAGTCATGTAGCAAAAATAATGGATGACCGATAGAGAGAGAGGCTGACTGGACTCCGAGAGATTGTAAGCGTAGAAAAAAAAAGACCAGACTGGAGACTGAAAGATGAGATAGAAATGTTAGCAGGCAAAACATGGCAGAGATTGGCTTGGTCAAGGAATTCGTGGAGAAGGTTTGGGAAGGACTTTAAGTTGTGAAATTGCAATGGATGATGATGATATACTGTATACAGGTAATTACAGGTAGATAGATAAATAGATAGAGAGATAGATTGATAGAAGACAGGTGGATGGATGAATGGATTGATAGATAAATAGACTGATAGATCGATGGATGGATTGATGGATGGATGGATAGATGGATAGACAGGTAGATAGGTAGACAGATAGAATGGATAGAGATGGTTTGATAGATAGATGTAAACAGACAGACACAGACAGACAGACAGATAGTTAGGTGGATAGATAGATGGATGAATAGATTAACAGAGATACAAGTATTTCTTTCTCTCTTTTGTACGCTTTCCGCTGTTATTTCCAGATTATATTTAATTCCCTTCTATTCCAGTCCATCTATCCCTCCTTCCCTTTGCCTCTCCTTTCCCCCCCTTCGCTCACTAAGTATTAAACAGCAAACTTAGCGTGACTCAGGCCCTACTTAATTGCTCCTTACCCTCGGAATGTTAATGTCGCCGGCAATGCAGTGGCCTGAATTAGAGAGCATTAAGGAACTGGGCGTGAAGAGGCATTTAGCAGGCTTGGAATTAGTTATCAATAAATTTGGGATATGTAACAGAGGGAGGGTATAGGACGGGGGAGCAGAAGGGGGAGAGGGAGAAGGAGAGTGAGGAGAGAGGAGGGTAGAGAGGAGAAGGGGGAAGGAGAAGGAGGGGGAGGGTATGAGACAAAGGATGAGAAGGACAAAGAGGAGAGAGAGAAGGGAAAGAAGAAGGGGAAGAGAGAGTTGAGGCAGTGTGTGGAGACTGAGGGGGGAGGGGGGACAAGGTGGTGAGGGCAGAGGGAGGGGAGGGGTAGGGAGGAGAAGGGGGAAGGAGAAAGAGGGAGAGGGTAAGAAACAAGAGATGAAAAGGAGGAGGAGACAAAAAAGAGGGAAAGGAAGAGGCAGAGAAGGGAGAGACAGAGAGGAGGGGAAACAGAAAAGGGAGAGAGGAAGGAGGAGGAGGTGAGGGAGGAAGGGGGAAGACATGAATAAGACGGAACATACGAAAGTGATGCAGGAAAAGAAGATAGTTGCAGTAGGTGGGTTGATCCATGCTACGAAGGGTACGAGTAAACTGCGAGAAAAAGACAAGGGTAACAAAGAAGAAAACAGAAAATGAGATTAGTGGGGAAGAAAGATTGATAGCAGAGGGAGAAGCGGATACAAAGGAATATACAAAGGAAAGCAAACAGCAATATACCTTGCGGTCCTTTTAAGGCTGCTTCTTACAGAGTTGACTCTGACTATAAGATCTAATTCTACATGTTGAAGGATAAGGATAGTAAAGCAAGAAGCCTCCCCCCCCCACCTCCAAAACCACTAGTTAAAACTCGCAGGAAAAGTGAGAAAGACCACCATGCAGCATGAAAAAACTGACATGGAAATTTCATAGGAAAGATTGAAAAGGAAAAGTTACACTCTAAAATACTTTATCTATAATCTACCTGTAAGAGAAAGTAATAAAGTAAAATGAATAATCAAATAAAGTAATAAATATCTCATGATATTATGTACGGATACGGTGAGTTAACGGGACGTCTGAAGACAGTGCGGAAATTGAACAGTGTGGATGTTCAGGGGTGGTGCAGCAGCATTGCCTGGTGCTTTTCAGGTAGGCAGCAGTCAGTCAGACCCCAGCTCCGTTCACTCCACTGTGACAAGGAACTTTCCTATGTGGGACAAGTACACAAGTTACCTTGTGAAGCAATGACCTCTGTTACATGAAAAAAATTCCGGTGGTGGTCACTTCACTAACAGGGACCCTCAGTGATCCACAGCCCATCACAGATTGAAAATAAGAGTAGTGACCATTAACTCAAGGCTATCTCTGCAAATCTTAGGCTGTGCTCATACTACTCTATTTGCATTCAATAAATTGATAAATATATAATGACCTGACGCGACGCTACGTACGGGTACGTTACGTTTACAGGGTTCTTTGTAGACAGGAGGGGAATGAACTAACTTGTAGCTGGCAAAAGTAAGTTATTCGGCCAGAAACAGAGCCAGCAGAGGATTCCCGTGCAAGTACTTGTCTATTTTGTTTTTAAATGGCTTAACTGAGATACTGTTCACTGTATCTGAGGGTAATCTATTCCAGATACTTACGACCCTGTTGAAGAAAAAGTATTTTGCTTCATGGGATTGGAAATTCTTTCCCATGATTTTGCAGCCATTACTCCTGGTTTGACTCGACCGGTCTATTTCAAAATATTTATTCATGTCTAAGCTGTCATATCTCTTCATGATTTTGAAAACTTCATAACCTGCTTTTCGTTAGACTGAATAATTTAAGTTATTCAAGGCATTCCTCATATGGTTTGTTTCTCAGTCGTGGTATCAGTGTTGTTATTCTTCGCATCTAATTTTTCTATGTCCTTTCTGTAGTACCGAAACCAGAACTGCACACAATACTCGAGATTTGGTTGCATTAGCGAGTTATACAAGATAAGTATGACTTTTTCCGATTTAAACTCGAAATTTCTTCCAATAAAAACCACCAACTTGTTTGCAGTTTTAACCTCCTCAGTGCAGTGCTTAGTCTATTTTAGGTCATTTGATATTATCATACCAAGATCCTTTTCATTGTCTGTGCTTGTTAATTGGATATTGTTTTGTTTTGTACTTCGCTTGGACGTTATTTCTAATATGAAGTGTTTTCCGTTTTTCTATATTGAATTTCATCTGCCATTTTTCTGCCCAGCATGTCAATGTAAGGAGGGAGGGGAGAAGACAGTTAGGGAGAATACTAAAAGGCAGAATGAGAGGGAGGAAAGGGAGGAAAAGGAAAGAGAAGAGGGAGCAAGAGGGTTGAAAGCAGAGGTGAAAACGAGAGGAAAAGGAAAAAAGAGGAGAGAAAGGGCAAAAAATAGGTAAAGTGGAGATGAGGCCGAAGTTGGGAGAAGGAAAGAAAATGTATGAGCATAAAAGGATATGTAAAAAAGAAAAAAAGAGGAAGAAGGTGATGAAATTATAGAGCAGAGGGGAGAGGGAAGGAAATGGGAAAATTAGAGAGAGAGAGAGGAGGAGGAGGAGGAAAGGAAAGTAAATGGAAAAAGGGAAAGGGAGGATGAGGATCACAACAGGAGTTGGAGGAGGGTAATTACTAAAGTGCAGCAGTAAGAGGGAGGAATGGAAAGAGGAGAAAAAAGAAAAGGAAAAAGAAAGGAAAGTGCAAAAGCAGGAAACCAAACAAGAAAAGAAAGAGGAGAGGAAACAAATGGAAAAGAGAACGGAGGAGGTAAGAGAACACGAGGGAGGGGAGGGGGATAGAAGGGTGAAAGAAGGTGGAGTGACCTAAGAGGAGGAAAAGGTTGAAGAGAAAAGAGAGTAAAAGGAGAGAGAAAGAAAGGGCAGGACAGGAGGGGGGATGACACACAGACAATATAAGATAAATGTCAGGGAAAATGAGAGGAGAAAATCAGGAAAGGATGTGACAATAAGTGAAGGAAGAACATAAAAGAGGAAACATTAGAATGTGGAGAATTACAGTTCACAGGATGGCTAAGCATGAAAGTGTGTGTGTGTTTTTTTTTTAACAAACAGCAACAATGAAGTGCTGAACATTAGGAGGGCAGCATTAGAATATGTGAACACCCGTGAACAATAGTGTAGTGAGCATTACTGAACAGAGAATGAATATTACAGTACTGAGTTGTTGAGCATTAGTGTAATGACCATTGATGAAGAGTGACCATTAAAGAAGCAAGCGTCAGTGGCCATTAGTAAGGTGAGCATCAGCGAACAATAGTGAGGATTAAAATAATGAGTGTTAGCGTTGCAGGTGTGCGTATTAGTGTAGTGAACGTTTGGTAACGACTAGTGAGCTTCAGAGAGAATCAGAGAAATTAAAAGTGGTTTAGGAATTCTCCAAGAAGTGATGCTTTGAATAGCAAGTACCAAAGCAGCGGGCATTAACCCACTCATGGTAGGGTCAGCTCTAGTACTGTATTCGACCTAATGCCAGACTGTTTTATTAATCTGAGAGTAACTTACAAGAACCTGAGCTAGTTAAGTGATTATGGGTGTAGTGATCATTAGAGTGTTCAATTGCGACCATTTGAATGATGGAAAGAATGAAGGAGAACGAGGCTGAATGAGGGTTTAAATGAGGTATATGAAGCAATGAAAGCAGGGGTGAAAGAAGGAAAGAATGAAGAAGAGTAAGTGGTAGGGTAATGTGTGAGTGAAGAACAGAATGAAGGAGCGAAGGAAGGAATAGACGAAGGACTGAAATTATAATAGAATGGAGGAGTGAGGAATACAAGAAAAAAGGAGTTAAAGCTTCAAGGAAAGGAAGAAATGGGTGAAAAGATAAAGTGAAAGGAGATAATGAAGAAGAGAATGTAGGAAAGAATGAAGGATTGAAGTAGGACGTAAGAAGCGTGTCAAACAAGGTGAATGAAGGATAAAGTAAAGGAATGAATTGATTAAAAAGGACAGAATGAGGAAAAGAATGAAGGAATGTGCAAGGATTGTTGTGAAGGAAGAAAAGAGGTAGGAAGCGATGATAGGGCTGGGAGGGAATGAAGTTATTAATGAAGGACGTTAGAAGTGAATTGGGTAGAAAAGAAGGAAGCGGGGAGTCAAGGGAAGAAGGAGTACCCGGTAAGTGAATGAAAGAATGAAGGAGTGAAGGAAGTGAAGGAGGGCGTAAGAAGCGTGTCAAGCAAGAGCAGCTCAGGAGACCATAAGCCCTGACATGCCTTTTAGGGTGAAGGAGGCAGGAAGGGAAGAAGGAAGGAAGGAGGGAAAGTGGCAGGGAGGGAAGGAAGGAAGGAAGGACGAGAATATAGAACATGAGAAACAGAATGTTGTGGATTGACATAGGATGGATAGATGAAGAAGAGAGAGAAAATATAAAGAAGGATGAAGAGAGGGAGGGGAGAAGGAAGAAGAAAAGGAAGAAAAGACAGTATTGCTAACGAAGTAAGAAAGAAGTAGAAAGATGAACTGTTAGACAGAGAAAGAGAGAGAGAGAGAGAGAGAGAGAGAGAGAGAGAGAGAGAGAGAGAGAACGGGGGAAAGAATCACATTAGGAAGGAAGGAGTACATAGGGGTAGGAAGGAGTAAATTGATATGATTGCATGGAAAGAGTGCATAGGAGGGAGTAGGTACAAGGTAAAATTAATAAGGGAGTACGTGGAAGGGAGTACATGGATGGCAGTACACTGAAGTGAGTTGTTGTTGTTGATCAACCGTCTGTCTGGCCGACCAGACCCATTAACCACAGACACGCAACCGCAACTGTAGGACCATTCCCTGCGATGAACCGATAGTCCTTGCATTTGGGGAAATGTATGGTTTAGTTCCTGGATGAATTTGCATCTCTCCTTCCAGTTAACAGGGACATCATAATAGGGTTCACTTCACCCCGTTGTATGGTTACGACCCAGCACTGTAAATGATTTCCTGGGCTACAGGAAAAATTAGACGTGTCACCTAGTGTAAGGCCACCTGAAATGAAAAGAGTAATAAAAGGTGAGAGGAAGGAAGGGAGATATAGGCAGAGAGGATGGCAGATACAGGAATAGAATGATAAAAATATAGTAGTAGGCAACACGTCAAGTGAGTGAATGAAGATCGCCACCACCTATCATTACACTGAAATGAGTATATGCAGTAAAAAAGAGTTCACAGAACGGAGTACATATAAATGGGCACATGGCAATACTGAAAACACAGGACATGCTGGTTTATAACAAGGTTAAATGATTGGATGAAATTTAATCTTTGGACACCTAAAACCCAGTTGGCTTTTGTAATTCAATCCTAAAACCCAGTGGGCTTTTGTAATTCAATTCAATAAAAAAAAAAAAAAGGCTACGAAAAAGGGGACTGAGGAAGAACAAGAACAATCGAGATAGCAGTCGCCTTCTCTACGATGTATTTGCATTAGATTCTTGCTACAGCTACACGATCTTGTTCAGCTTGATAAGGAAGCTAGAATTTGCCTACTACTGTCTCTAGTATGATACCTAACGTTTTGATTTCATCATTGCTTCCATCATACGATTTTTTATGGAATGATTATTACGGTGTCGTCTTGTATGGGCTGATCATTGCTAAACAAGATATTTTTTTTTGTTTTTTTTTAAGACCTCATTTAGTGAAGTAATTAGTGAAGGACCTATTTAACCTCTCAGATTTGAAAAGGTTATCATAAGCTTAGGAAATCGTTTGCTGATTCCTAAATAACCAAGACACCCTCGAAGAGAAGGACTTAATTCTGAAGGAACTGATCCTCTTATGATCAAGACAACTCCATCGTTCGGTTTGCACGTGAAACAAGGCAATGCTAAAGTATTCAACTGGGAATGGATATAGGAACATTAATAGTGGCATCATTACAACTCTTATGACTTTAATAAAGTATTGTGTGCCTGTTAACGACAGGCGATTTTAATCAGTTGAGAGTATAGGAGCCTTGGAGAGTATAGCATTCCATTCCAGCTAAGGCCAGACGATATTATTCAGCTGGGAGTCTGTGGCGGAGACAAAGAATGCTAATCTTTTTACCATTAACCCTCGCATGATCATTCTAGTATTTATTCCAGCCAATGTAAGGCGATTATATTTAGATGAGAGTGAATCATAGAAGCCTGAGATTTAAAACAGGTGGAGGAATACAGTGGAAGTAATATAGAAAGAAAAGAAGTGGAGGAGGGAACGAAAGAAGAGGGATAAAAAAAGTAGATGAAAGGGACGGGGCGTGTAATGAATGACGGAGGTAAATATAGAAGTAGGAGATGAAGAAATGGAAGGAAAGAGAAGAGATGAAAGGGGAGAAGGAGGAACTGCAATAGAGATGAAAGGCAAGAGAGATGAAAGAACGGAGAGAGGAGAGGAGGGAATGAGGAAATAAGGGCGAGGAAAAAAAAAAGGGAGGGAAAGAGGATAGTAAAGAGGAAGGGTTAGAACAGAAGATGGGAGGGATAGAGCAGGCATGAAAGGAAAGATGGCTGTAGAAAAGGAAAGGGTAAGATAAAAAGAAGTACTGGAAGAAAGCAAAATTAATTAAGGGGAAAAAGACGAAAAGTAACGAACTGGGAGTTAGGTGGAGAGATTAGGAAAAGAGGGAGAAAAATGTCGAGAAGAGAAGAGACTAGATAAAAGATTAACTTAAAACTATTTTTGAAGAGAAATTTACTCCCAGTATGATATGCTGGTACATGAAGAGAGACCTGAACTGATGAAATAGCTTAAGCATCTCGACGCAATAATAGAAAATAAAGGTGCATGTACGTACAAAGGAAGTGGAGAGTAGATTGGTCTAGAAAAGGAAAGTGGCTTGTGGTGTGAAGGTCTTGATACGAACAAAAGGTTTAAGTATGGGTATTACAAGAGGATTCTTTTTTAAATATACATTCGACTCTGGGCACAGGCTTAACAGCTCCTTCACTAAGGCCCAGTAGTCTTCCTACTTATCCTACACTTCCCCATGTCACCACTTCGGCTCTAACACCTACCTTCTGTACTAAATACCTGCTCAGGTCAGGTTGTGCCATACAAGACTGGTGTACTGGGGACAGCGGGGGTATTTTTTCATGTTAGTCGGTTTTATGAACGATCAGAAAAGTTTGCTTTCAGCGAAATTCAAGTTCTCAAACTGCTCCTTGTCCCAGCTAGGATTCGAACCTGCACCCACTGAATCAGAAGACAACCTCCCTACCAACTCGGCCGCCGCCTTCACCACTGAGGTGTGTTTGTGCACACTTTAACATTCGGTGCGAAACCTTGGCATAATATGAGTGTGAAGAGTCAAGAGTAACAGCAATGAAAATGAAACTGCTGAGGATTATGTGTGGAATGTCTAGACTGGATAGGATAATGAACTGAAGATGCGGAATAAGGTGGTCTGCTGACAACAGGATACAAGAATATGTTAACATGATATGGCCATGCGGAAAAAATGGGTGCAAAGAGAGCAATGGAATAGGTTTATGTGAGAAAATTTCGTGGTGGTCTGAAATATGATAGGTGGATATGGCAAATGAGTGTGTAAGAAAAACAGTCCAGAGGCTGATGAGAGAGACCTGACAGGGGATCGAGGTGGCAGGATTAGGTATGTGTGGAGTACGTGGAAAGGGTTTGGCAACCCTTTCGAACTTCAGTCAGTGGACTGACTGACAGGTACATACATACCGGTAGAACATTTATAATGAAAATAAGTATGTACGGATGGTTGGGCTTCTGAGATAAAGCTCAGATTCCGGAGGCTCGAATGGTGTGTGAATGGTCGTGTCGCCAATTTCACTGAGCATCCTGTTGACAGTTGTTCAATTTCAGTACTGTTTCACGTCCTTCCTATATCCTTTCTCTCCCCGTTTTTAGGTGGAATAATGAGTAGGGGGATGTGTGATGGGAAGGGTGGGGGTGAGGGGGCACTAGTAAGAAGTCAGGGGGAGGGAGGGAGTGAGAGAGAGGGGGGAGACGATGAGGAAGTGAGGGCGTTGATGTGAGTGATGACGTAGCTTAGTTGCGAGGGAGGTTGGGAGTGAGTGAGAGTGTGATGGGGGAGGAGTGAATGAGGAATGAAGTGAGAGGGTAAATCGGGGAGGAGTGAATGAGGAATGAAGTGAGAGGGTTAATGGGGGAGGAGTGAATGAGGAATGAAGTGAGAGGGTAAAGAACGTACAGGGTAAGGGAACGAAGAATGGAGTGAGGGAGAGTGTGAGGGGCTAAGGAATGGTGCTGAGAGTGAGTGAGTGAGTGAGGGGGCACTAAGAGTGTGTCAGGGGGAGACAGGGGCGGCGCCATAAGCCCTGGCATCTCCTTTTACACGTCACTTTGCGAGGCAGGCAGGCAGGCTGAAGGGCAGGGCAAGCAGGCAGGCAGGCTG